>CM021104.1:127833990-127948334 GCA_007115665.2 Sequoiadendron giganteum
GCACCTCATTATCATCAAAGACTAGATGTAATTGATGGATTGGTTCAACAAAGATTGGGGTACAATATGATGATAGTAACATTTTTATTTTCTTACAAAATTCCAAGAAACGTAAGAGCACAACAACTACTTTGCTTCGGTTTTTTGGTGATGTAGGATTGCTTTTACCCCAAGATACTATTGCATCAAAAATCTAGGTAAGGGTTTGGGCTATATGGTAGAACCAAGCCACAACGTTCCCTTCCACCAAATTAGATACCTTTACAAATCATCACATTTTTCTTCTTTCACTTCTAGACTCTTGTTGGAATAGAGATCCTCCACCTTTTCCAGCGGGTTCTCTTTCTCTTTTCCCATATCCTTGTGATCTTAGAGGTACTCATCCATTGAAAACCATTATGGCTCTTTGCCTCACTCGTACCACCTCCTATTGCACTTGCAAATAAATCATTAAAAATAGAAATAAAGTTAAGGGAATAAAAAAATGCCCACAAGTGTTTCCTCCTTTGCATTATGCCATATAGATATGCTTTCCATTTCATATTTTGTGGTGTGGCCTTTGTTTTCTAGCTCAAAGTGATGTTGTTCATGAGACAAATCCTTTTTTACATTGTCCTCCTTTATACTATAAATGAACATATCTCTACTCTCTTCCTCAATTATCTGCATTTCTTCTCCAAGAAAGAGATGATTCATTTCTTTTCTCTTTTCATTGATCATGGGATTCTCCACATATTCGTCTAGCTACTTACATTCTTCTAGCTGCTTCTTGTTGGTTGTGTTCTATAAAACCAATAGGACTTCATCACATATGGAGCTCCCAAATATTGATATCTCTATTGTAGCTTGCTCTCTAACATAGACTACTTCCAGTACTACAACATATTGGGATTCCTCTTGTGATAGGTTGCATTCCTCTTCATTGCAGTCTTCCAACTCTTCTCTTTTTGCATTGTAATTTTCAATGCCTTCCCCTTCTTCGAGGTAGCACAACTCAACAGCTCCATTCAACTCATCTATCTCTTCATCTTAATCCCATTCATCTATCTCTTATCTTTGAAACTCTTGGAAAATCACATTTAAAGGTCTTCTATCCACTAATATGTATTTATCCTCACCATTATTTTTCACCTTCTCACAACTCTTCAATGCCTTTGTTGTAGAGATTTTTTTCTGTGCATTTTTATTATTGCATGTCACATAATCCTCCAACAAGCACCTTAACTCTTCCAACTCAATCTCTAGTTTTTGCATCTCTTTTTGTTGGTCCTTTGTTAGCCTCTACCTCTTCCTTTGACTTGTCTTTTCTTCCACCGTAGTTATCCACATTATGATATAACTACATATCTAGATCTAGAACCATATCTATAGTCCTAAAGTAAATTTGCAACTCTCTCCTCTTCTGTTCTAGATGGGTGATCTATTAACCATGTATCAACATTCAATTAACACAAATTTGGAGAGAATAGCTGCAAAGTTAATACTTCATAGGCTAGTACAAAATAACTTCAACTCTTAGCAATCTTCAACTTAGATAGCTACACTTGGCAACACTAATACCAATAAGATACAATAAAAAGGACTCTCTAATTTCTGGCATATCCTTACAAAGCCATTATCTCACTTATAATTTATGTCTATTATAACTCTGCTATAGTAGTCCCCTCATCAGCATGGTATGGTTGACAAGGAAAGATATTGGGAATGGAAAATTAGGCGCATAGAGAACTCAAACTTCCAACTAGTTTTCATTAAACAAATACTGCCTCTCACCATTAACTCCTTTGCCAACTCGGTAGCTAGGATATTAAATTCTTCATCAAAAAGTTACATTCGGCGCTAGAAATTCCATGCTGCTATCAACACAAGTCTCACTAAACTCAATACAAAGCTTCCAACTCGTGCTTATCCCTATTATTTTCCTACACTGCAAACTCTCCTCTACTGAACACATGCAATACTCACAATTGCTCACATTCCCTTCACAGTGAAAAAGTAATAGTATGGCTTAACAAGAAATGGAGAGAAATAAATAGATGACCACAATGGCTCATTGGCATAGGAACAATTTTCTCTGATACCAAATAGATGCAAACTTAGCCCTGAAATTACATATGAAACTCTGAAAATAGCTTCTTAGTTCCTTTTAACACTCAAAATGGATAATTCAAATAAAAAAAGATTTATTCCTAATCAGCTGAATAAGCTAGCTTCAACACATAAACTATTTATCTTTAACATAGTAAAATAATACATACAACAATCTTCTTTATTCCATTAGCCCCCATCTAGAATTTTTCTTTTTTTCCTCCCACCCTCTATCTGAAAATAAATATCCCTAAATAATCTAGGTTTACCTCTATATCCACCTCTCCTATTATCACCATCCTTCATTTGTTTGCAAAACCCCAAAATAGAAATAAATGATTGGTGTCCCTAGATTCCTTCACAAATAAAATAGAGCAGTTGAATAAAATTAGTAAAACTAATTCCTAAAATGATTGAGCAACAAACAAACATGGATGAGGCATTCAAGGCAGATGATCTACATCAGTAATGCCTCTCACTATAAGTTATATGGTTGCCCTCTTCAAAAACATAATAGTATGCATATATCATTTCATGGCCTATTGAAGTTCCATAACTATGTGTTTTTTTATTGACAATGTTTGCAAAGAGGCAATGAATAGACTTAGAGCCAAGGAATTGGAGCTACTTAAAGTCATTTTTCCTAATAAAGGCTCATTGTATGATGGGTGATTTATTTTTTTATTTAAGAGTACCAATGCATCAGGTTTAATACATTTAACCCCCAATCTAGTTACATAACCTTTTTCAAGTGCACCTAAAGCTCTTTTAAGTAAGTTCACTTATGATTGCATTTGTGGTTTCATGAAACACTAGAATGTTTGAGTAGACAAACAACAACATTCATAGTATTTTACCATGGGTGCCTTAATGCTGGTATGAATTCAAAGTATTTGAAAAGGATATGTAAAATAGATCTTGGCATAATATCTATGTTATTTGACAAAGCATTTTTTTCAAATATGTAGACATTACTTGGCTAATGTTTTTTTAAAGATTAACATAAAGGTAAGATTTGTTCCATCACATTGTTCATTTTTATGCCAAGATTCTATGAATCACCTACCTTGCTTATCTTTGAACCTCCACACTTGATTTTATATTGAAGATCTATGATTCTTTAAATGCTGCAAATTTTTCACGTAGGCAAAGGAACAACAAAAACTATATTGAAGCTTGGTCTTACACAACTTTCTTGTGGGATCACAAATATATTATGGTGTTGTGTCATAACATTCATTGTAAGTTATTTCTCTAAAGTTCAAAAGATAGGCCATGTCTAATAAAGGTAAATGAGATTATTGACCAAAGATACTGCACATGGCCAATTTTAAAACTGGATTGGCCAAATTTGTAATCCTTCCTTGCTTTCGTATCAATTTTTTTACTATCAAATGGTTGATGAAATTTCCAAATGTTGTGGGTACTCTTTTCAAATGTAATACCCCTGACTTTCTATAATTTATAAATCTATAGCTTACATTTTTTTCTTGAAAAGATAAATGTTGTTGCACCATGGCCTTTGCTTCGAGAGTTGGACATAGCATAAACCTAAAAGGGTAAAACCAATCAGAAATTCTAGTCTCCAACCCTTACAAACTTTAACTACATGTGAATCTTTTTAACAATGAAATATGCAACCCACATTTGGGAATGCATTCCAGTACTCTACTTTAGTTCAGTAGACATACTTTGACTATAAACAGGTTTTTTTAAGTAATTATGTAATGGTGAGTCTCTCTAATCACTAAATAGTAAATTGCAATACCTTCCAAGGCCGACAGAGTGTCACATTTAAGATCCTCAACGTGGATATGAATTATAATTCTGGATGGTGAAAATGACAAGAAAATGATGCAATGACAAGTGGATATGAATGAGAGACAACCTCTTCTCCTTCATCCACAAGTTTCTCTTCCTCCCTTCCTCTCTCTTCTATTATGGCATATTCATCACTACTATATTCTTCATCATTTTCAGGTTTTCTTGTACAGTAACCACTAAAGAAATTATCCCATTTGGGTGTTCATTTCATAGTTGCTCAAACATATCCACTCTATTCATTAGAAGAACTCTCCTTCATTTCAGTTCTATCTACTCTTTCTATTGGGCCATATCCACTCTCTTTCTTTCATTTCAGTTGCTCAAACATATCCACTCTATTCTATTGGGCCATATCCACTCTATTTCATTTCAGTTTTGTTAATCTAACTAACCTGTGATTGAGTCATTCATCCTTTCATTGGAATAGGTCCTTTATCTGGATAAGACTATCTACTCTATCCATTCATTTGAATGAGTCCAGATCAAATAGGCTAGAGAGAGGGTGTTTAATTGAGTTAAAGAGTGTGAGATTGGGACAACAAAAGAGTTTTACATTGGAAGAAGAGTAGTTGTAGAAGAGAGTTAATAAATTGATATTCAAGATGAGGATGCAAACCAATAAATAGAAATTGAAGAGTCTAGGCCTAAAGAAAAGATCATTAAATCCTTTCTAAAATTGGGTCTTAAGTCATAGATTAACACCCTTACATTTTGTAGGAGTTTGGAAGTTGGAATTATGAGAAGCTAATAGATAGGATTACATTTAGAAGAGTATTTAAAATATTAGCGAATGGATGACCTAAAGAGTGTAAATTTTGCATGCAGAAAATTGAAAAGACATAAACCTGTGGGATCAAGAACAATTCGAAATAGTTAAAATGAGGAAAGATAAAGACTTGGAATATGGTGATTTCGGTGTTGAAGGAAACTTAAAGTTAAAGGATAAGAATTTGAAAGATTATGCTCCTGAATTCTATAACTGAGCATGTCACATTGAAATTGATGAAGTTTGAAAATGGTCTCTGCCTTTCCATTCAAGGTGAATTTGGGATAGGGGAGTTGAATACTAAAGAGGATGTAGGTGTATGATATTTAAGAACAAAAGAGAAGTTTCTAGATAGGAGCAAATTGTTAGAAGAAGAAGATGTAAGGGTATAGGAAAATTGTTGGCAAAGACAAAGATTTTGGGGGACAATAATGGAGGATCAAAATCAAACTCTCCTCATTTCTGAGTGTGATTAGTTAATTATAATCATTCTCAAGGAAGAAGTGGACTTAAAAGAGGAAGAAGAGGTTGGTGGAAATTTGGTGGTGTTTTAGATGTGATAAGAGATAAATATGCAGTCAATATAAAAGGTAGTGGCTTTTGGACTTGCTGTAGGAGAGTCAAGCTCTTGAAATCCCATCTTTAGGATAGTGAGAGTGAAATTAAAAAGTGAGTGCAGATTACAAAGAAATGGCCAAAAAGTCCACAAGTCAAGTTCAATGTAGAATGTTTATTGTTAGAGCAGAGGGTAGAGATAAATTAAATGTGACTACCAAGGTAGTTCTAATATAATGAATTTTCAGACAATTAATGAAGAATCTCAAATATTTCATTTAATATAAAGTTGAATTTAGTAGATAAGTAGAAGTGGGTTTAATTCTACTGTTAGTGTGTTGATTTTTTATAACAACTCCAGAAGAGAAGAAATTATGGGGCTTCACTATATTAAAGAGGAGTGTGAGATAAGACTCAAAGACAGATACTAATTGGAAAAAGAAATGGCGGCCTCACATTATGGGCTTTTAATCTTGGAGAGATGTTGAGAATCACGCAAGTCAAATTGGATGTTACAAAGACAACATAAAAAAAGGAATTTCTACAGAAGAGAGTGAAAAAGATTGATGTTCAAGACAGCTGAGCAGTCCTACAACTAGAAGTTTAAACGAAGAGTATATAACTAGAGAAATGTCATCAAAGCCATCTTCAAATTGAGATACAAGTCAAAGATTGATATCCCTAAGGTTATTTGGATGTGTTCAAGTTGGACTTCTGCTATGTACTTTGATTGGTTAATTATTATTTGCTCATCTCTAGAAAATGTATTTGTATGTGAAGGGAACACAAAACACATCTTCTATCTAAGTTGAAGAGCATTAAAGATATTTCCGAGGAATGTACACTTGATCCGTAGATTCCTCAATGAACTTTGTGAAAGGACACCCAATACACCTTAATGTAAACTTGATACACAACTTTGGGACCACATCTTTTAGGTATTTTATAGCACTTTTTATACATCCTATGAAGACCAACTGCTTGGCTAACTTTTGATTTTTACAAGGTCACTTGACCTTTTTGGTTTGTTATTAGAGTTACATGTTTACCCTTCACATGTACAATGTCTCTAAAAGGTGGTAAGAAAGAATATTAGAGGACTAGTTTTCAAAATTCATTAACTCCAGTAATCATCTGCAGTTGGTTAGAAAGTATTTTGTGTCAACATATATTGGGTCCTCAATAATAGATGCTTGCTCTCCTTCCTTAGGTCCAAAGGGGAAGTACATCTATCTAAATTCCATCACATTGTATTGAGATTATTTACTTTGTAATTTAAAATTAAGTTTTCTAAAATGCATACATACTAATATATTGAAATTGGACAAATATACAACCGAACACAATGCAGCCCAATTGGCAAGGTAAAATGCAAGCCCAATGTTACCTTAAAAGGGGTGCACTACTAGATTAAAATATACAAGAAACCTCAAAAGAAAATGAAAAGGAAAGTTAAAAAGCAAGGATAGAGAAACCACTTGAAAATAGAAAACAACGATTATTCAATTTAAACAAAATCATGAGTAGAATAACTTCAGTTTTTTTATTACATTTCCATATTACAAAAAAAATCAAAATGGATAGAGAAACACACCTGGAATTGGGAAAAAATATGAAGAACTCTAGATTTGCTGGCCTTGTTTAACTCTCTTCTATAGATCCATATGTTCAAACCTTCATCCAAGAGTGCTTGAGACTTTTAGACTAAAAATTTGAATTCACAAATGGTCAACCCAAAAATTCATTGGTTAATCTTCTACAATGCAAACAAAATTCAATAAAAAAATCTCCAACTGGAGGTTGATATAAGAGATATGTATAGTTATTGGAAATGTTCTGCCCTCTTCTACTGGCACTAGATCCAAAGTTGCACGCAAGAAAGTGCTCAGAAAATATAGATTAAAATTGTCAATGAAAAAGCGAGTAACTGAAAAATTCATTACTTAATAATGCACATTGCAAACAAAATTCAAACTAGACAGAAAACCCCACCTGGAAGTAAAGACTAATATGAAGAGTTCTTTTTTCTCTATTAGCTCCGTCATGTGCTCTTTTGCCAACCCATACGTTAAAATCTGTCAAAAATAAACAGACCAAAAAACCATTGGTTAGTAATCATACTACAAAATTCAAAATAGCCAGAAAAACCCATCTGAACTTAGAAGCTAAAGAATTCTCTATATCTTTTAACCTTGTCCTACCCTCCTCTCCAGACTTACAAGTTCAAATCAGCATCAGCTAGTGGTTAATGAAATTAGACTTACATAATACAAATTTGGCAAATTTGTTCGAACTCTGATTAATAATTCATACTGCAAACATAATTTTAAATGTCAATAAAACCCACTTGAAATTGAAGCTAATATGAACTGTTCATATATGTTGGCCTTGTCTTGCCCTCTTCTGCCATCGATTGTATTGATAATAATTAATAATAGGGGATTTAGTATTGATGTATGATGCAGGTGGAGCCTGTGGTTATGGAAACCTATACAGCCAAGGATATGGCACCAACACAGCAGCAGCTCTGAGCACCAACAATGGGCTCAGCTGTGGAGCGTGCTATGCAATCAAATGCAAACAAATTTCTGCCCGCCCAACAATGCAGGTGGGTGGTGTAATCCTCCACTCGAACATTTTGATTTGTCGGAGCCTGTGTTCGAGCACATAGCTAAATATAAGGCCGGGATTGTCCCAATTATATACCAAAGGTTTGTCTCTCCCCTTGAAAGCTTTTGGGGCTTATTCTGCCCTAAGTGAATTAATTAAGAAAATCTCTTCTTCAGTTAGCTTTCACTTCTCTGACATATAATTACTCTGCCTGGCTGTTGCAGAGTGCCCTGCCATAGAAGGGGCGGAATTCGATTCACTATTAACAGTCACTCCTACTTCAATTTGGTGCTGATTACTAACGTTGGCGGAGCAGGGGATGTCCACGCAGTGTCCATCAAGGGCTCCAGAACAGGGTGGCAGCCAATGTCAAGGAATTGGGGCTAAAATTGGCAGAGCAACAGCTACTTGAACGGGCAGAAGGTTCAATGTCACCACCAGCGATGGAAGGACAGTTACCTCCTACAATGTGGTGCCCAGCAGCTGGCAATTTGGCCAGACTTTTAGCGGTGCTCAGATGCACTAACCAGGCACATCACAAGCTTAGGAGCATCGTATTATATCTAATCTTTACCTATGCATGTAGCAACGTGGGCAGCGAGATCGGCTTAGTTTTCTGGACTCCGCCCGTTCATGCTTAGTAATTATTGTGATTAATGATTATCTGGTGCTGTGACCAAACGCATACATTCAAACCAAAACTTATAAAAACTAAAACTAAAATGCAAAAATTAGCAAACCAAAAGTGAATTGGTTAATGATCCATTCTGCAAACCAAATTAGCTGAAAAAAATCGGTACATAAATAAGCAATTCAGAAATTCACTGATTAATAATCTTTAAAAAATTAAACTAAACAAATTTCTCTACACCAGAAATTTCCATGCACCCATTGAAAAAATGCATAACTGTTTTAATACATACCAATTACAGACACCCTTGTGATTCAAAATCACCATGACTGGCTTCAGAAATTTCCATGATCAATTGCAGACACCCTTGTATTTCAAAATTAAAATGACCGGTCTTGACTGGCCTGAATGCGTTCTTGAGGTAATATGTTTAAATAAACTTGTACAGCCGGTGAACTTACCGTTAATGTTCAAATTTTTATTTTCAAAAAAGATCGTTACAGGTTTTGTTTAAAAACAAGAGACGCAGTTGCATCAGGTTCCTGTCAATTGCAAGTTGTGTTTGGTTGTTTGAGAGATTTAGTTAATAGAAGTAGTTAGAGGGGTGCAATGTCAATGTGTGTTTTTTTAAGAAAAATAGTAGTCATGGAGTTTTTATTTTTCCTTTTATTGTAAATCTTTGATGTGAGCTAAAACCTTACTTACTATAAGAGGAAACATTTAATTTAAATTTTATTGTTTACAAATATTTGTGAATTGAAATATGTATTCATAGACTTAACATTGTATCATACAAAACATAGAACTTGAAATTTTATACAAATAATTGTGCATGTAGCAATTGACATGTAGTATAATAAATAATTATGCACTTGAAGTTTATAGTTGGTGTCATGACAAAATTTTGAAAACAACTAATAGAGATATATCAAGCATGTTTGAGCACAAAAGATAGTGGTTGTCCAAATGGTAGAAGTGCAATATTGTCTCGTTTTGTATCTCATTTGTTGCCTGCCTCATTTACTATTTGCAAGAATTGTTGTGTCAAACTCTCATGTAATTGTATATGTTTGTTAATGGCAAGTAAATTAGTTTTATCTTTTAGATTTTAATGATAGAAAGAAGAGAAAAATAGATGTAAAGTAGTTTAGGAGAAGAGTTTGAGACATATTTGTACTCGTTCTTTGTCCATGTCTTAATCTCCATCTTTGATATCAATCAAATATTGAGAACCCGTTCTTTTTGTGGATATCACCACTGCACCTATCGTTGCAATGGGATAGCTATTTATACTTGTAAGAAATTGCTTGATTGTCATGTCTGGTGTGAAGTTATATTGTTCACATAGGCGCAATATTACTTCAACTTTGCTTGATTATTGCAAAATGATTATGCAATCACAGTCTCCATGGTAATAGTCCATTTTGTGAGCAATTTGAAAATTTGTTACACATATTGGTGATCCTGGAATTAAATTTTGTTTTCATGTTGTTTAAGAAGATGCCCAATAACATTTAAAGTGATTATCATTTCATCTTTAGCATTTGTCAAGTCAACATGAAGCACTTCACACGATTGGTTTACTTTATCTAGGTTGGCTTTGTATACAACAATTATGTCACCTTCAAAAATATTTCCAATCTTTCGAGCATTCAAATCTTCAATCAATATGGAATTGAGACTTCTAATTTTTGTCCTGAAGAGAATATAATAGAATTGCTTTAACATTGGGAAACTAAATCAATATAGTGTAATTATAATTAGCGTGTGGTGATTAGCTTTTGTTTGTTTGTTCTTGTTTTGGTTGTACTTTTTTTCATGTTCTCTTGCTGCTTTGCTTTGATTTGCTGCAACAAATTTTTATAGTATTGAATTGTATTCAATGAAATTGTAGTAATTGTTTAACATGATGTCAGTTGCAAGACATGTTAGAGCAATATTACAACTATTTTTTTTAAATGGAAATAAAATTATGTTATTTTGTTGGAGTAAAGATGCATTAGTATAATTTCTAATAGTTTTGATAGAAGGATATGAGTTTCGATAGGTAGCATATTACAATCACTGAAATCTTCTATATTATGCAAAAACTATTTTGTGTTTATATGTGTAAGTATTTTATTGATAATTTTCTACATCTGTCACTTGCATTTGTTCTATGACTAGTAGTACTTTTGATCTCTTTATTTTTTTGGCTTTTGATGATTCTATATAGATTTTTGTTAGTTTTTTAACTCTTCTCCTTTTGCAACAAATAATTCCTACTGTCACTACAATATCTTTGAAATTGTAATTAATTTAAATTACTATTATCATGTTGTTAGTTTTTAATACTATGAAAAATGTATAGATATTTGTAGTACTTAATAATATTTGCATAAATCTAGGTTGCAAAAGAGTTGAACCTAATTGCATAAATTTAAGTAGAAACTATCAAGAAAATGTACTTTTCAAAAAGGTACAAAATATTGACTGATATGATCTTTTCTTTATAAGAAGGAAAATATTGCATTCGAAAACTCAAAAATGAACAACAAAATTTTACATTAGATTTGCATTTCTAACTTTTCTAGGCATGCATATACAAGAAGCTTGAAGCACAAGAAAAGAGAAAATTAGGAAAATCAAATTAGAATAACAATTTGTAGCAAATCATTTTCATAGACTGAATTTTGGTTTCTGAATTCAAATTTAAATAGAAAGTGATTTCAAGGGAAATTATACATATTTCCAAAGTTTTCAAAATTATATCAATTTTCACATGTCTGAACAGATAGAAACTCTAAAAAAAGGAAAGCATGGTTGTAGATTTATGCATAATTCTGGCATGAGATTCCATCAATAACTTTATATGCTTTTCTCCACATTTTGTAGTCTAATCTTAATTTTCTGCACTTCCATTACAATCTGTGCATAAATCTCACAGTGGAGTTGTTTTATGGCAGTGAGATTAGCAGGTTCCTTAGTGGCACAACAATGACCATTCTGATTTTTTTTGTTCATGTTCTCAATATCCACGTGGGGATGTTGAAGGACATCCTCAATGTTTGAATCAAAATTGGTTTTGTTCATCGAATTGGAAATTTTGGTAAATTCAAACCACATAGGAAATTGCTCGATAGAACCTTGAATAATATTTGCATCATCTACAGGAATAGTGGCAAAGGAAATTAATTAGTAAGAAATAATTTCTATAACAATAGCAAAGAATCTCAATATCCAATGACATAGTCTATTGTTTTGTACTATTAGTATATTGAATTGCTATGTAGGAATTTGAAACCAAAACTTGGTGTTAAGGATCATACCACTGATTTGGTTCATGTAGACAAACTCAAAATTTATGTCTATCAAGTTGTCAACTTTTTTAATTGACACTTGAGATAACCAATATGAATTTTGCATGGAGAAGTAGTTGCATTAGGCATATACACAGTGTTGATATCACCTGCAACATTCTTCTACCCTTCAATAGCACTATTGTATTTTGAATTTGGAAAGCACTTACAGATTACTTCATCCAATAAATTTGTACTTGAGTAAACTGCATTTGTTGTTGCTTCAAGATTGACTTCAAATTTCTACATTATATCTGTAGAATTCCTGTACATAATCAGATGATGGATGTTGTGTTATATTGGAAGATTGAACGAAAAGCTAATTTACTTTGGTAGTGGAGTCCATATCACAAGATGACAACAAAGCATGTTTAAAGAAATTTCATAAAGCATGTTTAAAGAAATTTCATGCATTTGAACTGATATAGTTGGAATTTGTAATTGCCTTAGTTCCTTTCATGGACCTAGCAGTTGTATCATAGGCATTGACAACCTCTTCTATAATATCAAATGTCCCAAACCATTGATGTTTCTTAGATGTAGGATCTCTAATTTTTGCAGCAAAATGACCCCATGGCCACCTCCTAACACCTCTATATTTATTTTTCTTTGTACAATATTTGAATCCCTTATGAGTGAATATTACTTGTTCAGTTACTTGATTTGCCTTTGCACATTCTTTAGAACTTGTCTACCTTGGCAATGCATCCATTTCTTCTTTGCATTGTGTACTTCTATTCAAGAATTTCATCAAGACATATTAAGCTTAACTTTGTTGTGTCTCCAATTTATTGGGTTTTGAATTGGAGGTTGGCTATTTATATTTTGGACCGAAAGGATTTGACAATAATCTATGCAAAGAAGTAGAAGAACACTACTACATTGCATATTAGTAGTATAGGAAATAAAGGGGTATCTTTGACTAGGATGAGTATCAATATCAGTAGGCACATTTTGACAAATAGAACAACAAATTGAAATAGCATTTCATTGTGATAGAAAGGAGTGACCATTGCTTGCTAAGCTGGACTATTATACAATTTATAAAAGTTTTGTTATGGAAAAACCATTTGTAGATAGTTTGTGTTTGGTCCACATTGTGATTGACAATTTGTGCATCTCTTACTTTGATCTCTTGTAGAAGATGTACTGTAACATATTAAGTAGTGTAGCATTGAATAGAAAATAATCATTTTAGGATAAACAATTTTTTTAAAATATTAATATAGTTGTTCATTGTTAAGTTAATATTATCGACTATATCATTTTGTGATTTTCAGTCACTTACTATTAATATCATGCCTAGAGTGCTAATTTTGGTTTTAGGGTAAAAGTCAACATGACATTCAACTATACGATGGTTAAATCTGATAATAAAAATTCCAAAAAGGTTAGAAATTATTATTTTCTACACAAGAATTACAAAAACAAAAGGAAAATTTCATCACAAGAGTACTTTGAGGAGTAAAGAACGTAATTTCATTTTTTCTCAATGGAACAATGGTTTTCTTTGATAAATAGGATAAATAGGAGAGATAGATAGGTATTGAAAAAGAGAGAAGCCTTTTTACAAACATGCTTGAGTTGTCAACATTAGGATTGGATTTTATTTTTAAATTGAAGTGTCAAATTATGTTGCATAAATGGACATGTCAATTTGAAATGTGGATTACAACTTAACTTTACAAAGTTCCATTGGGCAACCAACTATTCCAAATGCCACTTCATCATAGTAAATTAGGTGCATTTTGGTAAAAGCTACATCCTAATTAGTTACTAACATATTAACTTAATAATACATGTATTAAGTATTATTAAATTTAAATTTAATTACCAATAATGTTTACCTATAATATTACTCTTACTAATATATGTACAACTACAACTATAACTAACAAAAATAAATTATATAATTTAATATTGTAGTTATCAAGGACAAGATTATAATGTAATTGTTAGTATTAAATATTTTTAAAATATATTATTTAAATTTGTATATTATATAATAATTTTAATGTGTTATAAATTTATATAATATAATATATATTTTAAGGTTTGTTATATATATATTGTCAATTTGAGTTGTGAACTACAACATAGCTTGACATAAAATTCCTTTCACAAATCAAGTCTTCAAAATGTTATTTCATCATAGTAGATAAGATTTTATTTTGGTAGTAAATTATATGTATTATATTTATATATTATAATATATGTTGTTAAATAAAAAGTATTATATAATATATACTTAATATATATAATATAGTTTTGTATATTATATTTTTAAAAACATTAAATTATAATTATATAGTTGATGGATGTAGTAAAATAACAATTATTGTTATCATTATATATATATATTATTCTATACTTTTGATATTAATATTTTATAGTTTTTAAAATTTAAATATATTATAAAGTTTGGTTATAAGGTAATCTGTGAAGTGAATGACCTCCTTTTTCTCATCAACAACATGCAGTGCACGAGAAGGGATGCAAGACGATCACATCCATCTCGTCCGTTCATCAGTTTTCATTTGTTAATTATCGTTTAACAGTCATAAGGATTTTGATTGACTAGAAATCAAACTGTGTTTGAATATTTTGCCCAAGATTCATGCTCACGGACTTCCATGGACATACCATCTGAAAAATGGCGTAATCATCAAACATTCAAGCTTGAGAAATCTTTTAAGTGAAGTAGTGATGATTGCTCTTCGGCTTGCACAATAGAGATCTAGTGTGGGAACTTTAATACTATTGTTAAGTGGAAATGGTGAAGATTTATGTTCGGTTTGTTTTGTAAGGATTTCTATTGTTTGCACCTGCAGAGTCAATGGCCATTCAATGACAAGATTTCCATGTCCATGTCCATCTCAAAAGCTGATCATTTTTGTGCAGCGACGTTTCATCGTCATTGAGTACCTCAAAGGCCCATCAAACTCATATCAGATGGCAAGAAAAGACAGGATGTTGACAAACCAATCACATTTGCATTTTGTGTTGTGTGCCCTCAACCTCCCAAAGCTCGGCGATGTGTAATGTGAACTTTTGGAGCAAATTTTGCACCCACGAAGGCCTCAAGTGGAAATTAGCATCCTTACTTGGATTGTGTTCAACCAAAGAATATGAGAATTAATATTTTTTCAAAATCAAAGGATGATGTTCTATGTGAGGAACACCTATCTAGTGACAATTCTAGCTTTTCATTTTAAAGAATACGAGAATTAATATTTTTTCAAAATCAAAGGATGATGTTCTATGTGAGGAACACCTATCTAGTGACAATTTTTTGTCTATAATGTGAATCTCCTCTTATTTTGGATTGGATTGTCATTAGTATAAATTAGTTTTAGGGGTTGATTTTACACTTGTTCTTCTTTTAGCTCATGAATTACCAAGTGTAGTAAAGGATTTGCTATCTAATTGTCCAAGTAACTCTTTTTTCCATTTAATTCAAATAGATGGATATAGAATACCCTTGGATCCCAATTTGAAAGTTAGTATGCATCTAGTCTCTTCTTTTTCACTCAAATTGTACCAATAGATAAATACAACAACCCAATTCATGGGCATGCAAGTGTTTATATCTTGGATAAGAAAAAAGAGCTTAAGGAGAGATTTAATGATGAATTAGATGGAAAATTGGAGATTAATTCTTTGAAGCTTTGGAGGGTATCACACAAGACCTATTTGAGAGCTCATTGAGAGTTATACTTGATATTTCAAATGATAATTTTTCAATGCAAGCCCATATAAAACAAGGGAACATATGTGCATGTACCCTCTTCCTCTCTCCTTCCATCTCCCCCTCTCTCTCTATCTCTACTTATCAATCCCTCTTTCTATATCTCTCTACTTATCTATCCTCTCTATCTTCCTCCCTCTCTCTATCTCCCCTATTTCTCCCACCCTCCATCACTCCTTTCCTATCCCCCTATCTATCTCTCTATCTTTACCTCTCTCCCTTTCTCTTCCCATATATATTTATATCTCTATTTCTCTTCTCATTTATCGCTATCTCTCTCTTTCTCTCCCCCTCTCTATTTCTCCCTCAGTCCCTCCTTGTCCCCTTATCTATCTCTCTATCTCTAACTCTCTCTCCCTTTCTCTTCCCATCTCTCTCTCTCTCTCTATCTTTCCCTCTCTTCATCTCTACCTCTATCTTCCTCTCTCCCAATCTATTTTTGGACATGTCTCTTTCTCTCTATCCATCCATCTCTATCCATCTCTCTCTTTCCCTCTCCCTCTTCCTAGACATCTATATCTATATCTCTTTGCCTATTTGTCTCTATCTCTCCATATTTCTTCTTCTATCTCTATCTCATTATTTGTCTATCTCTCTCTACCCCTATATCTCTCCCTCCCTCTATCTTTATCACCCCCTCTACCTCTATCTTTCTATCTCTCTCTACCATTATATCTCCCTCTACATCTCTATTTGTCTCCCTTTCCCTCTCTATCTTTCTATATCTCCCTCTATCTATATATATATATCTATCTATCTATCTATCTATTGAGTTATCTACCCCTTCCTCCCTCTCCCCATCTCTCTTATTCAATCCATCTCTCCTACTCTATATGTGTCTCTCCATTTCTCGCTCTATATCTCCCTCTCCCTCCTCTTTCCATCTCTTTATATCTATATCTTTCTCTACCCCTATCTCTCTATCTTTTTATCTCTATTTAGCACTCAATTATCCATTATCAAGAAGAGGAAAATGAAGGATTAGGATATAAACATGACCTTAAAAAGAAGCAAGGGGAAGGATGGATAACCAAAGAACAAAGAACAAGACTTCAAGGTGATCAATAGGTAACATATCCATCTCCATCTCCATCTCCGTCTCTATACCTATCTTCCTTTCTGTCTTTATCCCTATCTCTATCTCCTTACCTCCTCTCTCTCTCTCTCTCTCTTCCCTCCTCTATCACTCCCTCTCTATCCCTATCTCTCCGTTTCTCTCTATTATAAACATAATATGAGCTTGTTGGTAATGGAAGTTGATTATTATACCAATTTAAAGGTTTTGTTTTAATTTTTTTGTTTCTACATTAAAATGTTTGTTACACACAACATCATTTTTTTTAAATGATCTACTAATTGACTTCATGCACTACACAAATTTATAAAGAAATAAACCAATTTTTTCCCTAAATGACATTCCACACCTCTTGGGTGCACCCATTGCACAAAGGTTTGTGCAATTGCTAGTATCTAAATTTAAAAAATCTTAGTTTAGAATATCGAGAGATATTGGTGTCATCTATGTAATGTCTTATCTATATATCTGTAAGATAGTGGAATGTCATAATGTACTTTGTTACTGCAGAGGAGCCGAGCCTACAGGTGGAGGATGCAACAAAAATAAATATATGGGACCTGCATTGCACAATATTTAGCCTCCACGTTTCAGATTCGCATTTAATTTCATTGCATTTCATTGATTTCGTGTCGCATGGACGGTGAATACGCATCCTATGCTTTGATTTCACGTATTTGCTTTTATTTCGAGAATAAATGCTTCTCTGTATCAGACTATTAACATCTTTTATATGTTAGAAACTCACTTTATTTGGATTGGACATTAATTGTGTTAATTCAGAATTAGTTTCATTTAATTCTAGGCGCATTGCAACAGTGAGAAGCATTTGATCGCTGTGCATTTCTCGATTGCACTAATCACGAGGATTCAAACGCAATGGAATTTGCTGCATACACTTTTCTACCTTGTCTACAATCGTGATTTTTGCTCACAGAAGAGTGGTTTTCCTGTAAGCTTCTAGCATGTTTTTACTGACTGTTGCAGGGTCAAAACTGGGATGACTGAGTTTCAATGGCTTTGGAAACAAAATGGGCAGAGGGATGGTTCATGAGGCTAGATAGGTCGTGTATAAGATCATCTGGTGAGATAGTTAGTATTTAGCAACCACTAAACAGATATATGTTTAGTGGTTGCTCAATTTTGTTTTTGGTTTTTTTGTGGGTTTTCTTGTAGAGGATAAATTGTGAACTGCAGAGCAAGCTGAGTCGAGGGGAGCTGACAAACCGGAGTCTTAAGGTACACCATTTTCCTCACTTTTCCTAAAATATACGGGTTTGTGACATGGTATTTCCATAGTCCATGTAAATAACTGTAAGTGCTTTTGGTAATAATTGTGTTGTGGATGTATTTTCATCAATATTTCAGATGAAGAAAAATGATAACTTGGTAGATTGCAGACTTTGCTCATTAAATAGATAGAGAAGTCAAAGGTAGGGAAGGAAAGACCGGAAAATGAGAGAAGATGAAATAAGAGAAAAAGATGACACAACCGATGGAGCACACCTTAAAAGCTTGATTATAAGTTAGGGGACGATAAAATATCTTGAATGTGAATATCGCGAGGAGATGGCCTTGAGACAATTACAAATAAGAAATTGCAAGAGATTCTTTGTTGACAGAATAAGCTTGAACCGCCATTAAATAATAATATTGCAATGAAGAATCAAGGTTCAACGCCAATGTTATTACGAGAGCATTAACAATGAATTTGAAGCCTTTTCCAAAACAATAAAAATGAGTTCCAAAAGCATATTACCATTGAGTTCAACATTCAGAGAATAAGGTGATAAGATATCTTGTTCTGATTTCACTTTTGAATTAAAATTGTTGTTTTCTAACTAAATTTTAGCCATTCCATAAAATATCCTAGTACAAACTAGCAAAGAAGGGCAATGTTTCTAAATAACCCTGCATTTTAAAGCAGAGTGTTGAGACTCGGATTCTTGTAAATTTGTGGACTTGAGTTTTGTGTAGAGATTAAGTGGATTCAAACCCACCCGAGTGTTTAAAACTGCAATTCTATGATGTGCTCTGTTTTAGAGGAAGCACAAAATCTGCCCTGTTTCAGTTTTTTAAAAGTGTATCACAGCATCAAGATAAGGGATTTGGAGAGGTTGTTGCCACATTGGTTTCGAAATTCAGAGATGCAGTGGATTCAAAGGGTTTATGCTCATAGGGAGATTACATGCTGCAATCCAGTGGCTCTCTACATTATCGTATTTGCCCTTTTGCCTCTGTCAAAAGTACAAGAATAAAACAGTAGTAGTTCTGGGTTACACTGCAGATTATCTTGTGCCATACAGTCAAAGAGAGCCCTTTTTGAGAGATAATGCTCAAAGGCTGAAAAATCTTGAGATATTATGGCACAGAAGACGAGATCGGTGTTATATGGTGAAGTACTATGGGCATTATTACATCACAAATCAGAACAGTCTGTGTCAATTGGCAAAATGTGCAGAAATACATGGTGATATCACTGAAAACATAATATTTGTTGAAACGCTTCTCACAGTAACATGTTCACTGGCAGATCTTGCATTTGCTAATGATTTGAACAGTTACAAAAAATTTGGTACAGCCTCAATCTCAACCAGAGGATTCAAATAGAATGAAGAAAATGAAGTGAATCCGTCATGAGAAAAAGTAGAAAGGTCATCAAATGGGCTAACTACGCTATAGCCTTATGATTTAAGTGATACATACCTATTTATCAACAAAGCAAGGATTTATAATAGGTAGCTCCTATGTCTGCACAACTTCTAAGCCTAACTGTTACTTTGAACTGCAAAAGCTGTAAATTACAGACAAAATTCTCTGATTTAGCAAGTTAATGAGAACTCAGATTATATCTCTGAAAAAGCTCAAACACTAACACTACTAAGAAACTTAATGAATGGAGTACAGTCAAAGGAAGCAACCCTTACCAGTGAAGATGTTAGGAACAGTTAATTGTCCATTCAGCTTAGTCTGATCTATTTTTTTTTTAAATGCAGGTAAAATAGTAGTTTGTAGATGAGCAGACTTGTGTAAAATTTCGAAGGAGAAATTAAATTATAGTCAAAAGGTAGAAGAGAACTGGGAGAAATGAAATTACAGTCAAAAGATAGAAGAGAGCAGAAAATTGCAGCTACTGTAGGAAAACATCCAAGAATTATCATCTGAGCGACAAATGTCAATAATATTTCATTGTGCAAAGAATAGATAAGATCTTCATAGATTTCTTTCTCCATGTCTTGTCGTCTGCAACTACTGACTGTTGTTTGTCTGCCACTCATTGCACCTATTAAATGCCTATGTTTCTTTTTTTTCCAAAACATAAATAATAAAAACAACTTTTCTCATCTTACATTGCAAAAATAAGAGGATAGAATGATACGAATATAGACTTTGTAAATAGAATTTACTGTTACATTTATTGTAGGACAGATAAATTTCACTTAAAATTATACTATAACATTTATTGTAAATAGAGATAAATTTCATTTTAATATTCATTGTAAATAGAAATAAATTTCATTTTAATATTCATTGTAAATTGGAAAACATCATCGCTGCATTTCTTGCAAATTTAAGATCTAATAAAATAATTGATCTTTCATGTAGGAAAATATTTTAAATATGCATCAATACTTTTCTTTGTACTAACATTTATTTATTGAACTTTGAAAATTTGTCCACGTATTAAATGAATTGTGGAGACTACTACCATTGAAAATATAAAATATTTTAAAATTTAAATTTAACTCAATTTTTGTCATGACTGTTTCCCAAATGAACCCGTCAAAATGCATAAAGATATATTTTTTGAAAATAATAAATAGCACAATTAAAATTGAACTATAGAAATTAAGTTCCATGACATTAAATTCTTTAATATGATTGGTTTGCAAGTCATTGTCAGAAAGCATAATTACACTCAACAGATGCTAGAGTATTCTGCCTTCGGCAGGAACTAAAAATTGTTTTCCCGCAATGTAAAGAGTGCATCCCGTGTGTATTCAAATGATTGTAAAAAAATATATATATATATTTCATATATTATTATTAAAAAAAAAAAACATCTTTTTATAAAGAATTCTAATTTTTAAAAAATATACAATAATAATTTAGCATTATTTTAAGATTAAATAATTTGTGTCAAAAATTAAATAAATAAAAGAAAAATTTAATTGGAAATATATTGGCATACAATTGTAGTAGTTATTCATGTCTTGGAATTTATTTATTCACTATTATAAATATCTTAAATATATTTATCTATACAAAATGTAGAGAGATATTTATTTATTTAAGAGTTATTTTATATTATTTTAAAATTATTTTATTCTTATTTATTTAAAAAGAGGTTTTCCATCATGTCTTTTTGTCATTGTAGAATGTATCATGACATAATTATGCGTTTAGAACACTTCTATCACATCTTATAAAGGCACCCATTTTAACTCATTGTAGATAGGTACATTGATCTACTTATCGATGAAAAAGTGACACAAACTATATATATCAACAACTAAAGGTTAATTTTAACCACCAATATTATATGGGCTTGTAATTAAATAAAAATTTCATAAAATGGTGAAAGGAAAAGTGACAATGTAAATTGAACAAAAAATCCTCTACCAAACATGGCGTATATGCAATGTGAGTATGTGTTTCAAACTCCTTAGAATGAATATGCCCCCTACATCTAGAAATCTTGAGCACACTATAGTACACCAAGTCAAAGCATGACTTGAGGGACAACAATGACATTAGTGAGGTATGAGTCACTATCATAAAAAATGATAGGAGGATGTTAGGTGGAAGATAGCATGAAAAATAAAGAAGATATAAAGGAAAATCCTACGTGTCATAGAATACCATTCTAGTGGGGTTGTAATATTTTGAAGGGATAGAGAGCTATGTAAACAAAGATTGATAAGAGGAGAAAAGGGTCAACTAGGTGTTGGAATTTTGTCATTCATTTGTTTCCCTTCCTTATCTACAAGTTTTTGGCCATGGAATTCACATTTATATGCAATATTTGGGGGGAGCATGGAGTGGGACCCAAACTATACCAAAATAAAAATCATAAAAGAGAATGGATGAGAGATGACACATAGAAGCTTAAAAAAAGGAACTTGTGGAATTTAGATTAAGTAGAAACCATAGATAGGAGTAGCAAAGATGTATGTGATACCATTGGGCCATCAAGGAGAACCTTAGAAAGAAGAAAGTGATTTTCAGATTAAGTAAAAATTATGGATATGATCAATAGAGATAATATGTGATACCACTAAGCCATCAAGGAGAAGCTTAGAAAAAAGAGTTTTTTTTAGATTAAGAAAAAAACATGGATATGAGTAGAAGAGATAGTATGTGATACTACTATGTCGTCTTAATCTATTAGAATCTAATGTACATGAATGCCTCTCAAAGATCTTGCTTAGATACAGGTCTTAATTTCCTTCAATTTTGGCAAAAGAGGCCTTGAAAGATATTGACTTGGCCTTTGCAAATAAAATTGTGATTATTATTGCTTGTTGTGTTGCATATGATTCATCAAATATTAAATGGAGCCCAATTCTTTTCTAAAAAAATTACTAACATGCATTATGTCTTAAGTTATTTATTACCTAGTTTAGAAATATCTTCAACATAATTCTTGAAATTGAGGTAGATTTTAGTGCCAACCTAATAATATATTCAATATCTTTTTAATATTTAAGTATAGACCTCCTTCGCAATTGCTTTCCTAAAATAGTATTAAATTCTAAACTATTCACTCACATAGCTAAAAATAATTAATGTAAGTTGATTTATGCTTATGTGTATGCATTTTATTGGATTAGCCTAGACTGGGATTAGGGGAGTTTGAAAGTGATGTTATTGACTAATACATAGAATATACACCTTCCTCTCTAATTGTATTCACCCCCCTAACCTTTGAGTTGACCCTTCATTAATATTTCCTTGACCTCCTTTCAACTAGCAATCGAGGATCATGAGTGGTAGTGGTGGAAGTATACAAATTCAAAATGGAATTTTGGTGGTGTTGTTCAATTTATTTTTCTCTTGGCTATATGAAAGAATGATAATGACTATTTAGATTAGTGTGATGAGCTTATCTTCTAAGTTTGTGATTTTTTAATTTTATAACTTTCACAAAAATATTCTACTCAAGCAAGGACTGTGGCTAATCTCAATATTATATATGGTGTTATATGATATGCATGATAGCAATTTATGCTATCACCACACACTACGGAGTGATAATCCTTGTACCCTCTATAGGTTTTATAGTATTAAAGATTACAAAAATAACCTTAAGGAAACATATTCCAAGTTGTGGGATATTTAGTTGAAAAGTTGTAACAATGGAAATAACATGGTAAATGGTTAGATCCTTCTTACCTATTGAGTCCGTTATCAAACTAATAAAATAGTAACAAATGCCATGTTAGGAGATGTTGAATTCATATCTAAGGTAAGGAGTTATTAGGTGGTTGTTGAACTAAATACTCAATGCATATTGCTTGATCTTGGCACATGAGTTCTATTTGTAATTGATAGATAGATATAGCTTTGAGAACCTAAATAAATTAGCTAGGGTTTTCAATACTTAAGAATATGGTAGGAATGTGTTTGCAAAATTACCTAGCATACAACTATTGGAAGGTAATGTTACTTTTTTAAGGAAGTTTTATGTTCTAAGTAACCCTTAACCCTCATATGGGAAACTTGGGTTCATTGTATTTAGTTCACATATTGTTATGATGGATAGTGGAGTGAAGTGATTTTAAATCATTGTCCCTATTATATTTGGTTGAGATATAATTTTTATTTCTATTTCCACATTACACCCAACACATAGTTATTCTCATTAATTGTAGTAGAGTACATCAAACTTTTATTTTGGCTAGTTTTTCACTATGATTAGAAAATATCTTTTGAGCTTAATATTAATAGTCAATTGTTGATTGTTACAATTTACCATGAGATTATGTCATGCAAATTGAATAGAAATCACATGGCATAGTTATATTATAGCTTAGTGAGGATTGAGTAGATAAAGTATTAGTTATAGAAGTGTCTAAGATATTAAAAGCTTATAATTAAAATCATGGTAAGATTAAATCACCAAGCTTATACATCTTGAATAGAAGATAGTGAATGGTAGGTACTTTTATTAGAATATTGGATTGATCATATTCAATGTCAACAATTTTATTGACATCATAACTCAATCTTTAATACTTAAGTCGTTTCATGATTTGGGTTGGCAAATATTTATTGAACAACCAATTAAGCTGGAATATTTTTATTATAAGTATTGGGAGTCCTCCCACGAAATTAGAATTGTTGCACGTTATTGGAAAGTTCTCTTTTGGGCATGGTTTGTAGAGTATCTTTTAAACAAATTCCTTGAGATGTAAACATTAATTATTTGTTAACTTGACTTTTTAACCTTACTTGGTGGGTATTTTTTCTTTGAATCCATTCTATATGAAAGAGGTGAAATTTTATGGCATAAACTACAAACCCTCTAATTTATTAAAAGTGATATATAAGTAGGGCCATTTGAAATGAAGCCTTTAAGAGTACATCTAGGGCTATGGATATATCATGAAATCAGGATATTGTCCTATATAGTGCATGATTGGAAGTAGTGGTAGAGATTTATTTCCATTGTAAGGTTTAATAAGGTTTTAGGATAATATTTATAAATTTAAATAAATCATTAAGTATATGAATCATTGGTGCCATAATTTAAAGTGGACCATCCTTAATAGAAAGGTCAATAACTATGACATATCAAGTGGTTGGTTATTTTATTTTAGGTCCTATGAAGAATATAGATTTCCAAAATATGTGATGTGTCCCACTTTGCAATGAAACTATAATCATTATGATGAAAAAATAGTAGTTATCAAGGGTGGTTATTGAATTGGTATTAAAATATAGTTCATATACTAGACCTGTATAACTCACTAGGCTTTGGGAATAAGTTGACAAGGTGAAAATCTAGAGTTGTGTCCCACTTTGGGCCAACATAATATTTTTGAGAAAAATAGTTTCATTTGAAAGGTTTCTTGAGTGAAATGGTTTCCCCTAAAGTATGTGGCACCTAAATGACACAAAGGGTTTTAGCCAAAAATCTGTCACCGTTAAATAAATAAATTTACTATATTAAAAGTGGAATCCCAAATCCCATCCACCATTTTTTAAATTTCTTTAGAATTTAAATATTCTCTTCAATTTATGGGTATTTGTAGGATCATCATGGAAAAAATAGGCCCTTAAGTGGTAATGAAAATTCAGAAAAATCAGAGTTAGGCAACTTGACATAAAAATTTGAATAAGTTATTACGCCAAAGGCGTATCTTATTTGAAAAAGCCAAAACTAATTTTACCTATCAATGATTGATATCAATTTGTTTGCTATTAACGAATCTCAGTCGTTCATCATTTTTCATGCCTTTTTGTCACTGCTTCCCCACCACTTTTTGAGAAAATTAAAAGTTTTTTATTAATATTGTACCATTCATTATGGTGTCTAGTCAAATCGTGGCATGAGGAGTGAGGCGGTTAATTATTATGGGGCTTGTTTAGCAGTCAATGAGTTACTACATCGTTTTGCGGGGAAGTTTCCACATGATAGAAATTAATAATTACATACCTACCCGTATAAAGGAAGGACGAAGAAGTGAAAATCTATTGGTGAATATTCCGCGTTTTACATATTGAGAATTTAATATTGCTTTAGTGAATTTAATGTAAGAAAATAGTGTTCTTTTAACAATTATTTTTATTTTTAATTCTTAGTTTTTACTTTAAAAAGAAATCATATATTTGTATGAATAATTTTTGTAATTTTTTTTTTTTTCTAAAAATGAAAATTATTGTATCTTAATAATGAACACATTTAAGTTTTAACATTACGTCATTTTGTTTTATTTTTTTATTTTTAAATAATTATTTTCATTTATTTGAAAGAGTTATTTAATATATTTAAATTAGCATAAAAATAAAAGTTAATATAATATTAGATTTATAATTTGTGTAAGGTAAAATTTGATTTATAAGTTTATTATATGAAATGTAAATTATATTTTATTAATAAAAAATAAATTATACCTTTTATTATATATTGTATTTTTAAATGAAACTGTTAATTACATAAAATGATTAAAAATAATAATTAATAATTATAATAGTTTTATATACTACAAAAATAGATCAAAATTTATCTTAATTGACTTTCCACACTTCTTCGGCATACCCATTGCACACTAAGGTGTGATTGCTAGTCTATATTATTTCAAAAATATGTAAGAATAGAATCTATGGCAAATTGAATGTAGTTTCTAAATTACTAGGTTTATTTTTCTAAAAAAAAAAATCTATTTGGTAAAAATTTGAAATTTCAATGCAGTAGTACTTAAATTTCAAGGAAAAAATAAGAAGTAGGTGTCTATCTGACCACCCTAGCCATAATAAAATGATAATATTTTTTTATAAGATTTTAGATATATGTAGAGGACTCATGTCCGAATGTGATGCATATTTTTTTGTAATTTTTTTCCAAATAAATAACTAATTATGAATTTTTTATTACAACTTTTAAAAAATATAAAAACTTGTATGTCTTACAACCTTAACTTGGTCAAAAGTTCATGAAATTAATTTTTATTTTAGTCCTATAGTATGCAAAGCATAGAATGTGATGCATGTTTTGGATTCAAAAAATGTGATACTATTTGAAAGCTATAGATGTTTTTCAATCAGGCTATCAATCAGGACTTTAGTCGTAATTCTAATAGAAAATGAATAATAATTATTTATTAGATTCAAAGTAAAGTATAATTTATATTGGTGGAAAGCTAAGAAGCTCCTTTACAAACCCTTTTTGTTTTATCAATTTTGGGTAAAAAAAAGTCGTCAACCACATGGGCGAAGTTTAGAAAAGCAAGGTTAAGTTGTGAAACATTTTTCGTGTTGACTTCTTAGGATTGGTAGGTCTGAACCAAATTCCAAAGCAAGCCCGAGCCTAATCCCTAGGCATTAAATTTTATGTCAACATATCAGATATCCGATTTGAATCCGATATCTAATATGTTTTAGATATGAGTTTAAAAAATGTTATACAATTTATAATATATGATTTAAAAAATGCAATAAAGTTTATAATTTAATATAATATACAATATAGTTTATAATGTAACATATAATATACAATTTATGATAATTGGTACCAAATTATGTATTTAATATAATTCCACTCTCCCTCTCCATCTCTCAATCTCCCACTCTCCATCTCTCCCTCTCTCCCTCAACCCTAAACACTCTCTCTCCCTCTCCCTCTCCACCTCTCCCTCTCTGCCTCTCTCACTTCCTCTCTCCCTCTCCTTCTCTCCTCAAACCTAAACCCTCTCTCTCTCTCTCTCTCCATCTCTCCCTCTCTCCCTCTCTCCTTCCCACTCTCCCTATCTTTCTCTCACTCTCTCACTCTCCCACTCTCCCTCTCTCACACACACTCTCCCTCTTTCCCTCAACCCTCAACCCTCTCTCTCTCATTCTCACCTCTCCTCTCTCTCTCAACCCTAAACCCTCTCTCTCTCTCCTCTCTCCTACCTCCCACTCTCCCCCTCTCTCTCCTCCCTCACTCTCCTCTCCTCTCCTCTCTCTCTCAAGCCTAAACCCTCTCTCTCTCCCTCTCTCCCTCTCTCCCTTTGTCCCTCCCACTCTCCATCTCTCCTTCCCACTCTCCCTCTCTTTCTCCCAGTCTCCCAGTCTCCCTCTCTCCCTCAACCCTAAAACCTCTATCTCTCCTTCTCACTCTCCAACTATCTCTCTATCACTCTCCACCTCTCTCTCTCTCTCTCAACCTAAACCTCTCTATCTCCTCTCTCCTCCCTCGCTCCCTCTCTCTCCCTCTCCTCGCTCTCTCTCTCCCTCCTCCTCCTCTCCTCTCTCTCCCCTCTCTCCCTCAGCTCTCCTCTGTGTCCTCCTCTCCCTTTCCCCCCTCTCTCTCTCTCTCCCTCAAACCTAAACCCTCTCTCCATCTCTCCTCCTCCCTCTCCCTCTCTCAATCTCCCAATGTCTCTCTCTCTCTCCTCCCCATCTCTCCTCAACCCTAAACCATCTCTCTCCCCTCTCCTCAGCCTTAAACCATCTCTCTCTCCTCAAGCCCTAAACCATCTCTCCCCTCTCCTCAACCTTAAACCATCTCTCTCCCTCTCCTTCTCTCACTCTCCATCTCCTCTCCTCTCCCACCTCTCTCTCTCTCTCTCTCTCTCTCTCTCTCTCTCCTCCTCCCTCTCCAACCATAAACCCTCTCTCTCTCCTCCTCACATCTCTCTCTCCTCTCCCTCTCCCTCTCTCTCCTTCTCCCTCTCTCCTCTATCTCCTATCTCCTATCTCTCCACCTCTCCTCTCCCTCTCCTCCCTCCCCTAAACCTTCTCTTCTCTCTCTCTCTCTCTCTCTCTCTCCCTCTCTCTCTCCACCTCTCCCTCTCCCTCTCCCTCTCTCCCTCTCCCTCTCCCTCTCCCAATCTCCCGCTCTCTACCATTAACCCTTACGTCTATGTGGGCAGAAATCAGATATCCGATTTTTAAAACTCTGATGTGTAGAGCTAAAATATTACCGTTGCAATTTTTTTAAAAATGTTTTCCAAATTAGTTATCTGATTATATCAGATATCGAATTTGTGGGCCATAGAAAAACCCCATGTGGATCATTTTTATGCATTCCAATAGACCCTACATTCTGTTTGCAACACTTTGCAGGTGACAAATACGTAGTTTCAGATAGGAAGAAACAAAGATCAACTTTTTGGAGCATATTCAACTCAAATTTTTCATAAGCAATAATTTTTTAGCATCTTTTATGAGGTATAATGGGGAGCAGCAGTCGTCGGAGCAAAAATGTAAGAGAAAGCTCACAAAAGAACAAATTGAAGAATATAGACAAAGAGATAGAGAAGGTCATAGGAAGAGAAGACAAGGTATGTTAAGGGTGATCTTGAGCCCTATGGTCTTTCAAGTGAAGAGGAAATTGAATATGTTCAAGGTGAAAATTTAGAACATGATATTGAAATTGGGAATGAAAATGTTCAAGGTGAAAATGTTGGAATTGAAGATGTTGAACATGATATTCAAATTGGGAATGAAAATATTGAAATTGATAATAAAAATATTCAAGGTGAAAATGTTGGAATTGAAGATGTTGAACATGATATTCAAATTGGGAATGAAAATATTGAAATTGATAATGAAAATGTTCAAGGTGAAAATGTTGGAATTAAAGATGTTGAACATGATATTGAAATTGGGAATGAAATTATTCAAATTGATATTGAAAATGTTCAAGGTGAAAATGTTGGAAATGAAGATGTTGAGCATAATATTGAAGCAATTGTAAATTATGTTTCACCAGATTACATGAGAAATGAAGAACCTTGTGTGGAAGAAAGACATATTCCAAATTCAAGACCTTCAAGAACCCCTAAATGATTACTTGAAATTGATGATAACATTATAAAAAAATTTGAAGGAAAGAGGTCAACACAAACTGTTTGGTTGTGGGCTAGAAGACTATTCAACCAATATTTTAGTGATAAGACATTGATCGAGCAATGCCAAATTTTTGTACAATTGCTAAAGATGCAAAAGATGAGACCTTTGCTAGCCAAATTGAAGATTCGTGCGAACAAGACCGAAAAAATTTCTATTATTGTCAAAAAAATAATTAATTCTCTCATGTCTATTGGAAAAAATAACAAGGAAAAAGATAAGAGAGTTGCTCGGAGAGTCATTACAACCGCACTAGTAAGCCATCAATTGAAAAAGGCTCACTTTATGAGACAAAATTGTATTGATTTTGACGTAAATCATAAAACTTTGGATAAAGAACTTGCAAGAAGAGAAAGAATAGATGATCCTTTTCAAAATGATACATGGACTTTTGATGGGAGACTTCCACCTGTTGATAAGAAGTTAATCGATAATGTAAAGCAAACAATTCAACAATTTTGGCATGATAACTCTAGAGTATCACCCAATGCAAAGGAAGTTTTAAAGTTAAGAATTGGAAATCGAGACCGTACACCACATCCTAAACATTTCTCGGAATCAAGCCAAACAATGTTGTTCAACAAATTTATTGAAACACATCCAAATATGGAAATCTCGCAAAGGAATTTTGAAGGTTTGAAGCCATTTTATTGTGTGCCTTGTAAGATTCGTAATACTTGTTGTTGCAAATACCATGTGGAGTTTTCAATGTACCATGAACTATTATGCTATATCCATTCTACTTTGCATACTAATGAAATGTTGCAGGAGTGCAGTGCAATGCATCTTCCAAAATCATCAAGGGACTTGCTAGATCTATTTTTATGTTCTAGAGATGATGTTTCCTTTTTCTATGGAAATGATTGTTTAAATGTGAAGTGCTCACAATGTGGTGGCTTGTCAAAGTTTTTTCAATATTTTTATGAGGGTTCTGAACATGAATTTGGAGAGAAGCTTGTTGAGAAAAAAGAGATATAAGATAGTCAAATATACTTTGTAGAGTGGAGGTGAAGGTTCTAGATGCGAGTTGGTTACAAAAGAATGCAGTGTTGCTGATTTTTTTTCAAATTTTAAGGACATTCTTTTCTACAAGTATGCAAGGCATAGTCATAGGTCTCAGTGGTTGGATCAACAATTCAGGAGGTGTAAGGACTCTTTTTTGATTGGCATTATTATATCAGTGGTTGATTTTGTAGAAAACTACACATTGCAACCACAAAATGAGGTACAATCTTAGTATTACAATTCCATTCATATTGCTATTTTTGTCCACATAACGTTTAGACATGCACCTGATAGTACAAAGGAGGATCGAAAGATAATAAGAGAGTATCATTTTTATATGAGTGATGATAGATCTCACTCGTCCGATTATGTCCAACATTGTTTCAAGAATTTTTTTGAGTTCTTGCAGGAGCATGATATAGCACTGGGCTGACATCTCATTTGGTCAGATAACTACATAGGTCAATTCAAGAATGCTCGTATATTTTATTGGTTGAGTAGAATGCATGTAGAGAGGGGTGTACCTAATATTTGGAGTTTTTTTGAAGCTGGGAATGGGAAAGGGGAGCATGATGGAGCAGGTGCATGTGTAAAGAGAGCTCTAGTTAAGGAGAAATTGAAGATTTCAGGAGCAAAATTCAGTGATGCACGTTCTATTGTTGATTGGTGTAGTTCAACATTGTCATAGGGAGGGACACTTGAGTTCAACAATGCACAAATTATTTTGGTTGGTTGAGGAGGGTACAGTGGGAGGTAGATTGGATTGTCATACAACCAAATATTCTTCAAAGATGCATTCATTTTGAAGCTCATATGCAAGAACATGGACCATTTGGACACAATAGTTAGCTTGTTTTTGTCAGAGTTGTATTTAGTGCGAGTGGGATCAATGCGAGTCAAGTGAGTGGGTGGATACATGGGTTCCAAAACATAGTATCTAACTCCTTTATCTCAAACTATATCCATGACAAATGAGACAGTGGAAAGTTCACTTGATTACGATTGAATTTCAGATCTACTACATCTAGGACATGTTTTTGGAGTTGTTGCATCACAAGGGAATGAAGAGAGATCAAAATATTAGTTGGCTCGATATGTGTAGGTAAAGCACAAGCTAACACAATCGATGGAAGATGATGATGGGTTCATGTATCCTACAAGTTCGGTTGTGGTTGAAGGAACTTGGTTGTGAACATACATGATTAGAAAGAATGGCATACCTGCATTTGAAGAATACAAGAAACACAAAACCATTCTCATGTATTCACACCTTGTTATAGCAACAAATGTTAATTTGTTGAACCTCATTATGCAAAACCAAAGACAAAACAACTATGGACACTTAGTAATGTTGATCATGAAGCAATATTGGATACTCTTAAGCAAAGAGATGACCCTTCAGACACACTTGAATAACATATTCAAGAATGGAAGGTACAATGCTTAGTTTCATTATGTTTAATTTCATTAGTGCTCTTTATTTAATACTGATATTTTGTATACTATTGCAATGCAGGTGTCTTTAATAGTGATATTTTGTATATAATTTTGGGATATTTTTGGTATGATTGATCATGGACCTATTGCAACAATAGCCAGCTCTGATCCTTTCAGAGAGGTATGCGAAAGATTACAATAATATAGATTGGTTATTCAAAGCGTCTTTTATAGTTTGCATTACCATCTCATCATCAATTAGGTCATTTAGAATAATATAGATTGGTTATTCTAAGCATCTTTTATAGTTTGTATTACTAATTCATCATCATTCAGGTTGTTTAGATTAATATAGATTTGTTAGTCTAAGAATTTTTTTTGTGACAATATAGATTTATCATTGACAAATTTTGTGATATTCCTAGCACGATTGATCATGGACCTGCTACAACAATAGGTAGCTATGATCCTTTCGAAGAGGTATGTAATATATTACAATAATATAGATTGGTTATTCTAAGCATCTTTTGTATGTAGTTTAATTGCTATCTTTATGGTTTGTATAGGTGCTTGTCACTCCAGAATGTCAACATACTACTCTTGTGGAAGACTGTGCCTTGAATGCCTCAAATAGGCAAATTTTGTAAAATTTGAATTTTAAAATGTGAAACAATGTAAAAAGGTTATAACTGTGTATAGGCATAATCTATATCCAGTGATGTTTTTTAAAATATGGGTCAAATGTATGGGATTGTATAAAGGGTATGTTTAAAATGTAAAGAGCCTTTTGTACTTAATTGAGCTACAACCTGAGGTTTTCTTCCTAGTTCTTTCTTGTCGATATGCTCGTTTGATCCAGGTTTTTTAATATCTCCTATTTATATATAATAAATTACAGTGGCTTGCCACTTTTTCCAAAAACAAAAATGTAAAAAGTTAATGTGAAGGTCATTTCCCATGTAATTGATTATTTGATCTAGCAAAGTGGAAACAAGGTATTTGGGTGTGCATGATGTTCAAGCTGATTGGGTAAGAGTTTTATGATGCAAGAGCTAGGTGGCTTTAAACAACACAATTACAATTAAATATGGTTTAAACTCCAATTTGATTGTCAAAACCAAACTTGGGTACAACTTCACTCCCCAAACCTTTCCACACCTTATAAACTCATCAAACATGTCTATTAGGACTTGCAGAAGCTTGATCCAACCTTAAATATTTTTGCAGAAGCTTGGAACATCCTTAATAGCCTTAGACGGAGAGTCTGTAAGCGTCATGGTTTCAAAGAAATAGCCCTTCAAAGATTGTTGTCTTTTAGCACTTTGGACTCTTAAGGGAAATCGTCGGTCCAATGTAACTTAGAGTGATTCAGCATATTTGGGTGCAAAAGAGGACCATACCTAGCCTAAAATTACCCATACAGACGTGTTGGAATATTTTGTTTGGTCATATGATTTGGAGAATGAAAGTTGTACCACTTTGCAACTTTACATTGCTTGCATTTGACAACTTTTCCCTCAACTGAAAACTCTTCACCACGAGAAAATGCCTCCAAGATAGAAAAAACCAAGAGAGGTTATTGTAGATGGTCCCAACGCAATCCCATATCCTTAGACGAAGAGTCTGTAAGCATCACGGTTTCTAAGAAATATCACTTCAAAGATTGCTACCTTTTAGCACTTTGGACTTTTAAGGGAAATCATCGGTCCAATGTAGCTCAGAGTGATTCAATGTATTTGGGTGCAAAAGAGGACTATAACTAGCGTAAAATAACCCATCTAGATGTGTTGGAACAGTCTATTTGGTCGTATGAGTTGCAGAATGAAAGCTGCACCACTTTGCAACTTTACACTGCTTGCATTTGGCAACTTTTTCCTCAACTAAAAACTCATCACCACAAGAAAATGCCTCCAAGATAGAAAAAACTGAGAGAGGTTATTGTAGATGGTCCCAGCATGATCCCATAGCCTCAAAAAAATATTTTTTAAGATTCACGGTTTCTAAGAAATATCCCTTCAAAGATTGTTGTTTATTAGCACTTTGGACTCTTAAGGGAAATTGTCGATCCAATGTAGCTCAGAGTGATTCAACGTATTTGGGTGCAAAAGAGGACCATACCTAACATAAACGTACCCATCCAAACATTTTGAAATAGTCTATTTGGTCGTATGAGTTGGAGAATGAAAGTTGCACCACTTTGCAACTTTACATTGCTTGTATTTGGCAACTTTTCCCTCAACTGAAAACTCATCACCACGAGAAAATGCCTCTGAAATAGCAAAAACTGAGAAAGGTTATTGTATATGGTCCCAACACAATCCCATATCCTTAGACAAATAGTCTATAAGCATCATGGTTTCTGATAAATAACCCTTCAAAGATTGTTGTCTTTCAGCACTCTAGACTCTTAAGGGAAATCGTTAGTGCAATGTAGCTCAGAGTTATTCGGTGTATTTGGGTGCAAAAGAGGACCATACCTAGCATAAAAGTACCCATATGGATGTGTTGGAATAGTCCGTTTGGTCATATGAGTTGGAGAATAAAAATCACACTACTTTGCAACTTTACACTGCTTGCATTTGGAAACTTTTTCCTGAACTGAAAACTCATTACCACGGTAAAATGCCTCCGAGATAGAAAAAATTGAGAGAGGTTATTATATATGGTCCCAAAATGATCCCATATCCTCAATTGGAGAGTTTGTAAGCATCACAGTTTCTGAAAAATAGCCCTTCGAATATTGTTGTCTTTTAGCACTTTGGACTCTTAAGGGAAATCGTCGGTCCAATGTAGCTTGGAGTGATTCAGTGTATTTGGGGGAAAAAGAGGACCATACCTAGCATAAAAATACCCATTTGGACGTGTTGGAATAGTTTTTTTGGTCGTACGAGTTGAATAATGAAATTCACACCACTTTGCAACTTTACACTACTTGCATCTGACAACTTTTCCCCCAACTGAAAAATCATCACCATTAGAAAACGCCTCTGAGATAGAAAAAACCGAGAGAGGTTATTGTAGATGGTCCAACGCGATCCCATAGCCTCAGATGAAGAGTTTGCAAGCATTACGGTTTTTGAGTGATAGTTTGTCAAAGATTGTTTCCCTTCTACACTTTGGACTCTTAAGGGATTTCGTCGATGAACATAGCTCAAACTGCTTCCGCCTATTTGGGTGCGAAAGGGAACCATACCTAACCTAAACGTACCCATCTAGACATGGTGGAATAGCTGTTTTGGTCATACGAGTTGTAGAACAAGATTTATTGATGCCCTTACAAGTAGTTTTCAGCCTCCAATCGAACTCCAACACTTATTTTTGTGCAAAAAAAAGCCATGAGACCATAGCTTGTTGCGAAATATAGTCAAAAACCATTATTTCAACCCTACCAAAACTTCTAGACTCCTATCTTGCACTTCCATTTACAATTTTAACAATTTTCCTTCAAAAGACTACATAGCAATTTTGACAATTTTGAAGCAAGAATGCATTTTTGGCATATTGGACCCCTAGACTCAAAACTTCAACTTAATACACCTTAAATGGTCTTCATTGACCTTATTTAGCATAAATAGATCGCACTTAACCGCTCAACCTATCAACCTTCAAATGTGTAATCTTGCAAATAGTAGATTAGGTGGGAAACTAGAGAGGAAGAGTTGATGGTGAGTGGCCTAGTGAAGGCTAGAGAAGAAGAGCTTGAGGAATATGGTGTTAGGACAGGACATTGTCCTTGGTTGTCATATTTATTTGTGTGGCAGATGTATGTTACTATGGGGATGGTTCTAACCATAAAGAACCTGAGAAAGATTGTGAAGAGAAGAGTTGAAGGGCAAAGATACATGTCTAGTTGGCAAAAGCTTATGGAAGAGCATGAAATAGAGATACTAATGTATGGATGTTTAGCTTTGTGTACTGAATTTTTGTGTGTAGGTTTCAAAGCTTGGGAAACACCATTTTTAGGTGTCAATGAATACAAATAGTAGCAAGAAGATCCATTTGAGAAGGATCAAGCATAGCAAGACCAAGACAACGCAAAGCATGAAGGGTACAAAATCCCTCAGATGAAGATTTCCATGCAAGTGACTTGGAGCAGGTTTGAAGGGATTGTGAAGAAGATAGGAGTAGACCTATGGAGTGATTTATGGGGCATAAATCTTTTGTACTCGAGGAGTATGGTGCAGGAGCACCTAAAACATGTAAGATTTCATGAATTGACAAGGCCATTCCTCCTTTTGTATAGGTCATACCTTAGAGGAATGGGTGTAAATTAGATAGGGGTAGGCATAGGAACAAGTTTTTAGGGGTGATAAAGGGATTAGAGTGGTATGAGAAGTCTGCCCTGTTAAGAAACATAATTTTTTGTGCCTTTTGAGTAAGGCTAAAGAGTGAGTTTTTGAGAAGTTGAATGAAAATAGGCTGGAACTTGTTGGAAATTGTTGGAACAGGTGTATTTAATGGTGTTTAAGAGGTCTGAGTGATTAAGAGTAACCAAAGAAGAGTAAAAGTGTGAAACCCTAGTTGGAAGGGGCAAAAACAAGGGAAAATTGGTGATTTTACAAAGAAAGTGTAAGCCAAATTATGGGGCAGCATAATACAATTATGTTTTAAGATTAAGAAGACAAAATTAAGAGGGAATGAAGTGGTTTCAGGATTGAGTGAGGTCAGAATATACAAGTTCCAATAAACCCTACCAACAAGCCAACAGACTATTTGATAAAAAGATTTGGTAGACATGTATGAAAAATGTGGTAGCATAGACAAGGCAGTGGACTATTTGAAAAAAAGCCTCAAAAAGAAATGTGGTCTCATAGAATTTGTTGACAAGAAAATGCAATTAACAATTACTCCTAGTTTTTAGTTATGCAATGTGAGGTAATTGCATAATTGCTTAGGTTGACTTTGTAAAAACTATATTGTAATTGAAATTTTTTCATCTATCAACATCTAGTTGTTAGTTATGCAATGTGAAGTAATGCTTCGAGTTTGAAAGATGTGCAATGCAATGTAATCAACGAAATAAATATAAACTACATAATACAACCATTGTTTTTATGCTATTGTACATTGATATTTAACCATTGCTCAAGATAAAATTTTCAAAGAGTTTAATCATGCACATGAGGAACAAATTAAATTTTGATTGTCAAATTCTATATATCAAATTATCCAATAATCAAGTGTATGTCCATATACAAAAATGGCATCGATGCCAACTCAAACAAATTTTTACAAAATGTGGCATATGCCATCTCAATATGTATTCAAAATTTACATGCCAAAATGTCTATCTCATCCTAAACTACTGGTGGATCATCAAAATGGAGCCTCTTTGAAGCACTCGTTGGCTCTGAAGGTAGTTGCACAAGAAAAATTCAAACCACAATTGAGATTAGTTATACTATATAATTTAAAATCGAATAATTAACATCAAAATCAATATACATTGAATTTTGATTGAACTCTAAAATTGAAATCTTGATTACCTAAAATATACATCTCTTCAAAGGTTCAGGAGTCCTAGAATATACCAAACCAAATTTTGAAATGACAATCTATATATGTGAACAAAAACATAAAATTGATCCAAGTTAGCATATGATTATTGGTAATAGGAAAATATTTACCAAACACAAAATAAAATAAACACATACCTCTTTAGGTTGATCTTTTTCTTTATCTTCTTCAGGTGTTTCGGCACCTCCTCCTTGAGGTGTTTCAACACCTAATCCTTGAGGTGTTCCAATACCTACTCTTTTAGGCGTTGTGTCACTTGTCAACAATGATGTATATCTCATAATCACCTGTACATAAAAATGAAAAGTACATATGAAACTACCAATCTATCTCGATGTACGTATAATCAATATAAGATCTTAAAAATATTAATTGAATCCAATTTGAGTTCAAATTACCTTCCCCTTATCTAACTTTGTGCCTCCATAGTCTGGACAAGGTTGCACCTCACTCGCACTAGGTATTTCCTACAAGAGGAAAATAAGATAAACATATAAGTTATTATATAATTTCATTAATGACAATTCAAATGACAGGCAAGTATTTAATAAAAAATATAAACGAGTGAGTGCAAAAATATATACTATGTGTGTGTTGAGGCCAAATTAAATGACCCTAAGGGTGCTATCAGTCACTCGTGTGAGCTCCTCCTTAGACATCAACTATTAAATAGACCATGTAAATAAATATTAGTACTTGATACTATCTCTTATTAATATTCATTTAAAAACAAATGCAAGTTATGAATTTACAACTTAAATCTTTCCTGTGTCACTATTCCAACATCCCCCTCTATAGCAGGAGAGGACTATGTAGGGTGCGCTCCACTCTCCTGTGACTGATCTATAATGTCCACATCATGGAGGTCATAATTTGAAGTGTCCAAGGGATGCTCAATGGGCTGTACAAGAGGACCCAAGCATATCTGGTGGTACATAGTGCAAGTATGTGACACACAAATATGTGGACCTGAGGAGGATGATGCAACAACACTTGAGCCTTCGCCAACAACACCAGAATGTGGTTGAGCTACTAGAGAAGCATGTGAAACCAAATGACCACTCAAAGAGTGAATAGCTTGAATAGTCTATGTGGTTGCATCTTGGATAATCTTTGGATGATACACTTGAGGTGGTGGAGGAAGGGGAGGAGGGGGAACATATGGGCGCGTCACTACTCTAACTACCCCTAGTCTATCTTGGGGCATACCTCCACTGACGCCCTGGAAGGGTTTAATGTCAAAATAATTGACATGATGCCCTAACACAAAATCAACATATAACTTTTTAATATAGTAAAATGGTATATCAGAATTTTTGTTTGGTGGTTTATCAAAAACCATAAACCAACGATCCCAAAAGCTATCTATAATGTCCCTATTCATGCACCATTTTATAGAAAGTTTTGTTTTATTAACATTCACTGGAAAACCGGTGCGGGGGTTAACGAATAAGTCAAAATAAATCATACACGGTCTTGGCCCGAAAGCTTGCACAGATAGCAAAGGAGGCTTAAGTCTCGGGTTTTCTCCTTGAGGTCTTGGGTTTGAGTCTGAGGTCTGGCCTCACTCGATGTGTGTGGCTTGTGAGTGGCTACACGCATCCCTAGAGGATTAGTCTCATCTTAGCTCACTTCTTCTTGGCCCCAACTTGGCAATTTGTAAGCCCAAGGCAAGGCAGGTTGAGCCGCTAGGCTAAGTCATGAGGATACCTCTATGTTAACAAAAAAAAATAAAAAAATCATACACCATAAAAAGAGCAAGGATTCAGTGAAAGGGATCATTAGATATAACAATGCTAATCAAAGGTCAAATTATGTCTATATGTGACCACTACAAGGTACAATTTGTGGTGAGTGGGAGTTAATTAGATTATTGGTCAAGATGAATTGGTCAAACCTTAACTAATGTGACCTTAAAAGGAAACCCAAGATTATCAAGTGTCAGACTACATCCTTTATGATGCAATAAGGAGAGTGATTTCTTTTTAATCTCTTTTCAAAAAATGAAAAGAAAAAGAACAAATTAAAACAATGTTGTAGAATGATAAAGGTTAGCCACTAGAATTTAGTTGGTTCTAAGTAGTGACTATGGAACATTATTATAGGCAATAATTCCAATTTTTTTACTAATCTAATTGCCAAAATAAGATTTGAGAACCAACAACTGAATTTAATTGAAGAGGTCTTGTTGAGTAATTTTTCCTTTGATGGGATTTTCTATGTGTTAGGAATAGGATCACAAGCAATATACAATAAATGAATGCAGAGATAGAATATAAAATAATATAAAAACATAGAGACAAAGATATACGTGGTTCACCCAATATAGGCTACGTCCATAGAGAAACAATCGGTCCTTTATTCCATCCAACAAAATGAAGGGACACAACTACAACATATCCATTGTAACATCCTTTTCTCTCTATGATAGTATCATCACAATATAATATAGTCCACCAGAGTAATACAATGTCCTCACATAAAAGAGGAGTTGACTTCTAGGGAAAGAAAAGTTGATATAATCTCTACCATCAAATTTGTGATCTAATAATGGATGATCCAAATTTACAATGAATACATATATATAAAATATGTATTTTTGGGGTGTTGCCCCCAAACCTCTATTGGGGTGTGCAACCCTCGAACCCCATGGGGGTACCTCCTGCACCCCCCATGCTATAAATATTAACCAATAAGATAAAGCTCCATAACCCACATTGTGTGCATTACTTTGGAGAAGGTAACCAAGCAACCAAATATTTTTCCAATCTTGATATCAATTTTAATGGAGAGATCATAACATAAAAAATGTAGAATTTGTTTAAGCTAGTGTATTTAAGATCTTTTTTGTTGTTGGAAATATCAAAATTATAATAATCCAACTATAATACCCAAAAAGTACCACTATTTTTGTTTGCTTATTATTTTTAAGTTATTAAGTGTTCATATATTTGTATACTCGAGTATTTATATCCATATGGGCTAAGAATTTGTCTAATTTTGGATACACATCCAACCATATAGGTTAGGAATATGTCCATATAGGAAAATTATTTATCTATCCATCCAAGGTAGGCACCTATCCATAAAGGATATGTATGTTTGTGTAGCTAAAGACTTCAACTCATTGAGACCATTTAGGTCTCGAGTCACTCTGTAAAGAATAGGTTCCCCTATTAGAGGTGCACCAAAGTTGTCATTTTAATGAGAATAATATATAAAAATAAAGGCTTGAAACTCACCTAAAAATCTGACCTAAAGCCTTGAGGAATCAAGCAATCCATCCAATATTCTTTTGAATATACACAAAATCTATTTTATCTTGGTATTTATCTTAGATATTTCACCCTTAATTGAATAATTAATCTAATACTATCATTTAAGTTTTTATAATATTTATTTAATACTCCCTAAACCTCGTACCCAAACACTTACATGTCAAGAACCTCCTCTCTTCACCAAACTACCTACATACAACATTTCCAAATGGGATCAATGTGTAATATATAAGTAGTCCTATTTTTTAATCTATATATGATTTGATTTGTTTATGTGAGTATTTATCCTTTTCTAAGGTTTTTTCTTAAATAGTTCCTCTATGAATACTACCCATAAACAAGAACATTCAAAAGTATTTGGTTATCATGACCAATAATTATTTATCTAAATTCATTTGATACCTAGTCTTTTTTCTTATCGGTGATAAGATTATTTTTTATTAAATTTTTGGGATTTGTCCTACCCTGAAACATGGATGGTAACAAGGGAAACCATCTCCCCATGCAAAGGACACAAACAAATAAATAATAAACAAATCAACAAATCATAAACCCCTTATGAATCAATATTCAAAGCCACAAAACCCAAACCCTCTATCAATCTGTTCAAATGTGTCCTTTGTCATTGGTCCCTCCCTTTGTCTATGATCACAGGATCATGTTGAAGGTTTCCTTTTTTCCTTTTTTTATCTCTCTTACCCTTCACAACCTACCATCCCTCCTCCAATCTTGCAGCCTCCTCTCATTTCTTTGAAGTGTTGTGTTTCCTACCAGCTTCTCCTTGCTCACCACATGCAATGTATCCACATTGATCCTTTGAGGTGCCTTGCAGCTCCCCCATTTCTTGACCCCTCGTTAATCCCAATTTCTCCCTACACTTTGGGGTTTTAACACTATGGTGGTTTTGTTCCACCACCCCTTCATCCACTCTCACTGCATCAACAAAATTCGAGGCAGGTTCCTCAATGTGACCTGACCCCCCCTTTGTTCTGAGGCCACATTTATCTGATGTAGAACTGAGTTACACACCGCTTGAGAATAGCTCTTGCTCTATTCCTCCTTATTCTCACCCTATTTATCCTCCGCATAATGTGTTTGTGACACATCCTTCCACTAAGTAGTTGGTTTAGGTACTCGAGCTTTTACACATTACGTAGCTAGATGTCCAGTTTGGAAGCATCTTCTGCAACAGAATGGAACCCCTTCATAGTCTAGAGGTTGCTTCCAACATCCTTTAGAAGTGTTGATTGCAATCTCTTCTAGAAGAGTATTTTCTACTTCCATCTCCACCAAAATCCAAGCATATGTCAAATGCATCAGTTTTGAAGAATCATCATCAACCATCAAAAAATTTCCTAAGGAATTTCCAATAGCCTCCAAACAGGATTCAAACCAAAGATGGAGAGGAAAGTTTGAGAGTCTCACCCACAATGGCACTTTATCAAAATTTTCTGTTGCAAGATTAAAAGCCAGATGCCATGAATTCAGTGACATAATTTTTTTCCTCCCAACTCCAAACATGTTTGTCGAGAAATTTATTTATGTCATTCCTAGATTCAAAAACAACAATAAAAAGCCTCTTGAGATTGGGTAAATTTGAATACATCCATTCACCACAGGTTCCTAGTGTTTAGAGATCCATTTATGTAACTCAAACAATTTTTTCTAGACTCCCTTGAAGCGTCCAATCAAACTTGGGTAAAAGCACAAACCTGTGTCACACTTTATAAAGGAATTGGCCAACAACAACAAAATTTTTTGAACTTCGACCACATAAAAGTAGTCTTTATGTTTTGAATTTCATAATGGTGTAAACTAATGAAATGTAGAAATTTTGATGAAGATTAAACCTGTAATTTTTTAAATTTTAAAAAAAATCATTTTCATTATTTTTTTTCAATTTAAGGACAAATTTTGGAATGCTGAAAATTTTAAAAAACAGTGACTTCATGGGCCGTCAAGAAACAAACTGAAAAAAACATTATTTTTCTCTAATTTTTTTTTCCCTAAATAGGTAACTTCAATATCTACTGCATGATTTTTATTTTTTTCAAATTTTGATGTATATTTTTCTCGTAGTAACATTTTCAAGTTAAACATGTCAGAATTTGATAGTTTCCATAGGCTGTCAACTATTTTCAATTTTTTTAATCATTTTCAAAAAAAAGATTATACCTTTTTGAAGAAGACTCTCTCCTCTACTACACCATATAATTTTTAAAAAAAATTAATATGTTTTACTATATTTCTCAATTTCTAATCAACCTTTTTTTTCATTTTAACAACCTACTTTCATTATTTTAAAAATAACATATATTAAAACTAATCAAAAAATTTAAAAAATTATATATTTGGATTCACCACTCTGAGCTCTACAAAAGGGTATTTTTGTTTTTTGCAGAATAATAATTCTGAGAGGAGAAACACTCCGTCAAAGTTGAATGTTTCAGAAAATTCTGAAAAAGGGTGAGTTGGCTGCCATGTAGGATGCCACCTAGACATGTTTGGTCAAGTATGTTTCAGTTGAAATTGTTTCGGCTGAAACCAACTCGACCGATATCCTATCGGCCGAAAACATTTCGGTCTAAATTGATTCGACTGACATTTGGCGGTATAAAATATATTTTATTTTTGTTTATATTTTTCAAGTCAAGTAATTCAATAAAATATATTTCGACCAAAGAAAAGGAAGACTGATCTCGACTAAGGAAAGCTTATTGACTCGACCAAAACCCACTTGATCCATATACTATTGTCCGAAAACTTTTGACTAAAGAAAGCTTGTTTTGACAAAATAATGTTTATTTCAACAAGTTAGAAGGTTTATTCTGACAAAAGAAGGTTTATTCCGGTCCAAAAGAAGGTTTATTTCGACAAAAGAAAACGTATTTAAACAATAGGAGAGCTATATTCGAAAGCACATTGATCTTGAACTTATTTAATTGATTATGTTTTTTATTTTCATTAAAGCATTTGAATTTTGTTTTCACTATTTATATTCTTAGATTTCATTATTATTGATCACCAATTAGATATATGTTATTCCATTGTTTTTTTAAGTCTTACATATTTAAATGCAATATTAATCAAGTACATACATTTCATTGAAAGATCATGTGTGTACAAATTTGTATGCAAGTGAATTCAAATTTGAGTGCAATTTGTGATGGCGTGTAAAAGGAATAGATCAAGGAAGTATGATCAAACACGAACAAGATAGAGGAAGAGAAGAGCGGGTGAAGGAACATCTCATGAAGAACAACCCATGGAAAATATCAATGACGAAGGTGACGTACAGGTACAAGAACAAACTGAACCTAATAATATTTTTTTTTTGGACAATGGTATGGAAAATCTGATGGAGATAGATGAGGATTCTCTTTTCAATAATTTTCATTTGAAGATATGTTATCTGAAAGCACATTAAAATTACACTAAAAAAGAATATGGGATGATTTTTTTGAAGAAAAATCTCTAATTGGAAGAGCACAGTTAGTTGCAAAGTTATTTAGACGCAAAGAAATGACCCCTATTTTGGAGTTGTTAGGGGTTGATAATAGGAAAAAGTCATTAGATTTAAAACACACAATTGTTGAAAACTTGCAAGAAGCATTAGAATGTATTGAAAAAAAGAGTCGATCTAGTGATTTAAGTGTTGCACATAGAGCGTTGATGACTGTAATTTCTAGTAAGAAATTATCACATAGAAGACAAGTTCAAGCAATTTCTGAATTACTAAATGTTTCTAAGAGAACTGTTCAAGGGTATATTGAAAATATAAATCAAATAGATGAAAAAATTGAAAAAAATTGGGTAAATATTTGTAGGGTTCCCCAAAAAGATAGAGTTTCAGAAGAAGTAAAGAAAGAGGTGGTTGAATATTGGACTACTCACTCTCGTGTTTCATCCAATAGAAGGGATACTATACAAATAATAAGTGACTATGGTACAAAAATTTCTCATCCAAAACATTTTATAGATACAACACAAAGTGAACTTTTTGAAGAATTCAAGCAGGATTTTTCAAATGTGAAGATTTGTCAAAGGATGTTTGAGACACTACGACCATCATTTGTACATATAAATAAAGTACATGAAACTTTATGTTGTCGAAATCATGTTGAATTTGATTTACACCTACAATCATATAGAAAAGCTATGACAACAATTGATCAAAATTTAGCCATCCTTGGAAGTACAACACAATTTGTGAAGTCTCTTGTATGCAAAAAATCAGAAGATTCAGAAGAATTCAATGTTTAGTGTATAAAAAATGTATGTACTAATTGTGGAGATTTGAAGAATATTTCACATGTTGACAATAATGAAATGCAAGTTGTTTGGAAGAGATATGAATATGAGACATACTTAACAAAGTCAGGAGTTGAGGCCAATTTTTTTTTTTCTCAAACATAGTGGATTGCCTTACAATGAATTCATGAGTAAATTTCACAATATCATATATCCACATATCCAACCATTGTCATGGTGCAAGATGGCAAGCTAAATAATTTCGTGATTCAAAGAATTGCTTTCCACCAGGTTGTATTCTCTCTATTGTAGATTTCTCTGAGAACTATACATTTAGTCCTCAAATTGAGATTCAAAGTCAATATTATCATTTAGAGCAAGTTGCAATCTTTGTGCAAGTTTTCTATAGGCATGCCGAATTAGAGGTCGATGGAATACAAAGTAGCAAAGATGGTCGAATTATCATCAAAGAGGTTCACTTTTATATCAGTGATGATACAAATCATGATAGAAGCTATGTAGCTCATTGTTTCAAAATGTTTTTTGAAGACCTGAGATGATGTGGCATAAATCAAGAACAACACTGGATATGGTCTGATGGATGTGCTGGTAAGTGTACATGTTATTTTTTTAAAATTTTATTTATCTATATTTACTTAAATAATTTTGAGACTTAATTCAAGTCTAATTACAAGTTATATATATATATATATACAATTACTTTTTTGACTTGAGCTAATTTGGTTTTAGTGTACAATTATTTGTAACTTCCTGCAGGACAATTTAAGTCTTCAAAAGCTTTTGTCTGGTTAAGCCATCAACATGCTAGATGCAACACCCAATTTTTGTGGAATTTTTATGAGAGTGGACATGGAAAAGGAGAGCACGATGGAGCGGGAGCATGTGTGAAGCGTGCACTTCGTCAACATGAACTTGCTGGTAACTTTCACCACATATATATATGGAACATGTAGATATATTTTTGAAAAGATTGTCTATATATATTTAAATTAAATTAAAAATTATTTTAAGTTCCTTGAAAGTAATAGGTGGAAAATTGTGCCAACACATGTGGACTTGCAGGTAATGCCACATAGAATGCAAATGAAATTGTTGAATGGTGTAAAAGTCATTTTTTCGCTCACAACTCAACATACAACACTCTATTTTTGGGAAGTTATAGGTACATCTAGTCAAAATTTGTTAAAAAATCAAGAATTTCAAAGTTCAAGTGTACATGATTTTTAATTAAGTTTTCAAATTTGAGTTTACAGATATTGATTTATCAAATCCTTATAATTGTCAAGCAATTCATGGTATTAGAAGTCTACATCAAATCATGACAACCGGAAGTAGTAAGCCTTATGTAATTAATGTGAGAGAAAAATAATGTTTTTGTGATGATTGCATTGAGAACAATGCAAATATTGTTCAATGTGAGAATATTAGAGATGGGTATGTTTCACAATGGGAAATGAAACAATTAATATCAATGACTCCTTTTGTTGAAGATGACAATGTTGATGTCTACGATCCTCTCTATTCAGTTGATTACGAATGTGTATCTGATTTAGTTGTTACATGTATGGAAATTGATCTTAATTTAGTTAAATTTGATTTAAATATATTCCATGTTTAAGTAAGTTTTAAGTGCATGCGTTTAATTTAGTTAAAATTAATTAAAAATATATGGTGTGTACATGAGATATTTTCGTTGTTGTTGTAGATCCTGACAATGCGAAAGGTGTAGATTACTATCTACTAAGATGTACGCAACCAAAAATCAAATTGGTGGAATTGATGACAAATGGTGATGGACAAGAGTATCCCATTGGATCAGTCGTTATTGAAGGCACATATTATCAACAAATAAAGATAGATAAAAATGGTATTTATTTTGTTGATTATATGCTAGGACAAAAGGTTCTACATTACAGTCACCTAGTTATAGCAACAAAAATAAATTTAGAAACTTTACCTAAAAAAGGACATGCCAAACAAAAGTGGAGGTTGCCTATTGAAGATCATGAATTTTTTTTAGAGATAATTAAAGATAGAGAGGATCCAGATTTTATGTACTAGGAGCTTTAAGTTGTTTTTTGGATATGCACGTGTGTACATACTCAAACTTTTTATAGATCGAGCTAGATCTATATATGTTTATAAATTTATTGGAACATGTGGCATGATTTAGAATGGATTTTTTCAAAGGCTTGGTCATAAATTTTTGAAACTTAATATGACCTTACTTGTTCACCTTCAAATTTTCAAGATCATCCATTTTCATATCCTAGTATACATGTCACATCCTAGAAAATTATTATTTTCATCCTAAGCATCCCCCTTCATCCTAATCATTCATTAAAGATCACATCTTCTATCTAATAATCACCATTCTAATCCTAATCACATGTGAACTCATTCTAATCCTAATATGAATAATCACCATTCTAATAGGAAATTATGCAAGCATCTATAGAGAAAAGGTCATGAGTATATATACATAAGAGAGGAGAAAAATAGAACTAATAAAAATATATCTAACCACCAAAAATAGGTGTTAATTACACTAATGGAAGATGTCATCCACCCTCATAAAGGATACTATCCTAACAACATAAAAAATCCTAAAAAATATATATATGAAAAATGCAATAACCCCAATAAAGGAAAATATAAACCTACACTAACAAATGATCACAAAAGTTCACATAGAAAAGAGTCAGTGACAAAGTAAAGAATGAATTCAATCTGTCTTAAGGTTTAGAATTATTTTGATAAAGTATTATAAAATTTATGTATGATTATCCTTTAAATCCTTTAAGGATTAGTTCATCCTAATCTTTGTAGAGATTGAAGTGTAAAGGATATTTAACTACTCTTGTTAATTGGCCCAAATAACATGTTTCATTATTAGGCACACATAATCTAAATAATAATCCTAACCCTAGGACACATAATATAATAAGAATCATAACCCTAGGACAAGTTTTTAATATTTTATCTAGAATCACAATAAACATTTCCAACAATAATAGAACCCTTCCTAAGTGACCATTTTGTGCTAAATTGAAGCATGAAAAACTTTATTTACACCCTTTAAATTTTTATTTAAAAAGAATAATCCAAATTTGTTTTAATAGAAGATTTTAATATCATCCAAGAGTTCTTATTGTTGGCACAAAATGGTATTTTATCTAGCCACTTAGAATTTAGGACCTGTTCACACCTTATTCTTAATCTTAGGGTTTTTTTGTCTCAATTCATAGGATTAAGACACTTGGCACTATTGTGTGAGCCTTATGGATTTTTACTTTGTTAATTGTGATGTGGAAAAAGAGATCCTAGACCTAGTCAATATTTCTTCACATCGACATTAGAAGCCAAGCTGACAAGGTGACAAGATTGGATAATAACCTAAAAGGAGATCCAATCTACCTAGGACACTACCTTAATGTTAAAAATAATAGAAAAGGTATAGTCTATATTTTTCACTAGATATTTCCATTTGATAGTTAATCTTATTCATTTAATTGATTTACCTATTTTTTACCCCTCTCTTAAATTACAAGTTCAATGCTTGTGTAGGAAGGATTTGGAGTGGAACATGTCTAGGAATTATTTTATCCTAACAACATGGTTTGTAGAAGATCTAGTATTATTTGTGTAAAGGTTACATTGCTATTTTTAGATGAAGTATATTAGTGATACATGTGTATAACTTACAATTTATTTTTTATGATTTATTTTATTTAGTTTTGAATCTTTATAAAATAGTTGCTCATTCCAGACTATTATGATGTAAGCTAGAGAACATTCAAAATCAATAAAAAGTAAATAGTGACCTAGATTCCATTTTTATGATTAAATTGTATAACTTAAAAAAATTAATTTTTATGATTTATTTTATTTAGTTTTGAATCTCTATAAAATAGTTGCTCATTTCAGACTATTATGATGTAAGCTAGAGAACATTCAAAATCAATAAAAAGTAAATAGTGACCTAGATTCCATTTTTAGCAAAGTGCCTAAAGTTTGTAATATGGTATTTATATAGCTATAAGATCATTTTGATCTAAATATTTGATATGATTAGCTAGAGATTGTACCATACAACTGTATATATCACATGATAATTGAATACAAATTGTGTACATCATAGTTATACATGATCTAACTTAGTCAAGTTTAAGTAGGTAACTTGTCAATATAGATCTGTGTGTAACACTTGTGTGAACAAACCATAATTTAAATTTAAATTTAAACCTGTACAAACTTGCTAAATAAATAAAACCATGTAATAATTTTCACGATGTAAATAGATGTTTAACAAGTGTTTGAAAACCATAATAATGCATGATAACGAATCTATGAACAAACCATAAAACATGTAAACATGTGTGAATGTGATCTATAAATCATAACAAGTGTACAAATACATACCATAAAACATAAACATGTATACATAATGTGATGTATGTACATAAATCATAAAAAGTGTCTGGACAACATAATAATCTGATCTCAAAGAGAGGGAAATCTACTATGAATAGAATCATCAGATCTATGGCCCGTTCTCTCGCTCGATCTCTCCCTCGATCTCTCCCTCAATCTCCCCCTTGATCCATGGACTAATCCCTCTCCTGATCCAGGATGTGTGGATCCATGTCTTGATCCAAGCTCTCTAGATGCGTGTCCTAAGCTTCGTCCCAAAACCTGCATGTGTTCAAGTTAGTGCACATGAAATTATCTAAACTTGTATGTACATGTACAAACTCTCAACGTGTTCAAACTTACAAATTGAGTACTATTAAATTTTAAATTATATATAGAATTATTTAAATGTACCTCAGGTATGTGTTGCATGGGACCACGATCATGTGTGGATCCATGTCCCGATCCAAGCTCTCTGGATGCGTGTCCTGAGCCTCATCCCAAAACTTGCATGTGTTCAAGTTAGTGCACATGAAATTATTGAAACTTGTATGTACATACATACAAAATTTGAACGTGTTCAAACCTACAAATCGAGTATAATAAATTTTAAATTATATAAAATAATTTAAATGTACCTCAGGTATGTGTTGCATGGGACCAAGATCATGTGTGGATCCATGTCCCAATCCAAGCTCTCTGGATGTGTGTCCTGGGCCCTGCATGTGTTCAAGTACGTGCACACAAGTATGAACTTTTAAAATTTAATTTAATTTAAGTGTGTGTATATGTACAACTTATATATATATGTAAATTTTTTTATATAAATGTACCTCATTTGTGTGTTGTATGGGATCGCCATCATGTGCCAAATTTCCAAACTCTGACAAATCACCATACTGCTTAAAATTTTTCAAGTACGTGTCAATTTCAATCAGAAGTTAAACATGTTAAACATGTATCGTACATATTTTTTTAGAACATAATTAAATGTATATATATAATGTAAATTATTCAAGTACCTGACATGCCTGATTGAGGGCTCTACCAATGTCACTATGCTCCTTAGAATGCAAGGACATTGTAGGGGGATTTGTAGCATGCACAGTATCAGTGCCAAAAAGAAGCTGAGTATATGCACCATGGACAACATCAGCTGTCATAGTAACCTAAGCAATGTGATCTATAACATCCTGACGACTTGGACAGGCTAAAGGATCGATAGGCTACTCTAGAATATCCCTTGGAGTTGCCACCCCATGGCTCGAATGTGTACCAGGATATCACTCTCTAATAAATTCCTGTACATGGTTGAGAGAGATCCCATGGTCCTCGCTGATGACCCGATATGCTGCTAGTAAATCTGAAATGAGACTCTACACACATTACACAAAGTCGTGTGGTTCATATGCTCGATATCTAAAGGAGTAGGTAGATCGGCACAAATAAATGGATCATAAGATGCTGATGTAGCCTCTGTGGGAGGAAGGCTGATCCGCGGGCGTAATAAATATCTACCAACTCGATTAGATGAAATCTGATCAATCTGTGTCGTAATAGAGGCAATGCTATCAATAATCTGGGATCGAGTAGAGCATGCTGCTACCAATTCCACACATTTTGGTAAAACCAAAAGGTTTGGGCCAGCTAATGCCCTCTTATCCACAAGCGTTGGAAAACCTAGACATCTAAATTGTGGTTTATCATAAAAATGGCCTTTACCTTGGCCAACATGCTCAGGATGAGATGTGTAGTCCACATCTATCTGTAAATGAAATTCTGCATATAACTGTTTCACAAAATATCCTGGTAGCTCATCATTGTGAGACCATCTATGATACACTGCCAACCATCTAGGGTATATGAATGGCGCAACAAGAGGATCTACACACCTCGTAACCACATATCCTCTAATTCTATTTTTCCCTCTATAATGAGGGAACATGGTTAACACATTTTCAGCTGAAACTAAATTGGCAACTTCTCTATAATTCGTTGTGCCAGTAACACTCCTAGCAAGAGACAAGTAAAATTGCTCAATGTTGATCTCATCATAATGGTTGAATGATTGAATTATCCCAATCATTCGATGAATCTCATCTCTAATAGTGACTAATCTATCTCAATTAGCCAAATTGGGGGAGTTGTGAATTATTTGCTCTAAACATTTTAGAGCATTTTTTAATCTAACAATACTATCCCGATATAAATTTGATCTATTTTGAGCCTCTTCACTAGAATGAGGGGAATGGTGAGATCCCTCATCGACCATGATATATGTAGATCTATGTAAATGTTTAAATCTAGAGATATGCATATCATTAAAATAAAATATACATGAATAACGCATAAAAGATAGATAGGGAAAGAAATTATAAATTTCTACCATCAATTCATTCTAGAGATAAAAAACATAAAATTAACCATTAATTATATTCAAGAATCTCACAATAGAAATCAAGTAAATGTATATATATGTGCACGTACATGTATATATATGTGCATGGACATGTGTATATATGTGCATGGACATGTGTATGTATGTGTATGTGTGTATATATACATACATACATGTGCATGTGTGTATATATACATACATACATGTGCATGTGTGTATGTATGTATGTGTATGTGTGCATGTGTGTATGTATATATACGTACACGTATATGTGCATGTACGCATGTGTGTATATACATGTATATGTGTATGTGTGTATGTATACATATATGTACGTATAATTTGCATATATACATGTGTATGTGTGTATGTATGTACATATGTGTACATACATATGTATATACAGGTACATATACATACACACACAAATACACATATATATGCAAATTATACACATATATGTATACATACACACACACATATATACACATATATACACATATACATACATGCATACATGCACATATACACATATACATACACACACAAATACACATATATATGCAAATTATACACATATATGTATACATACACACACACATATATACACATATATACACATATACATACATGCATACATGCACATATACACATATACATACATATATACATACACACATGCACACATATGCACATACATACATACACACATGCATATGTATGTACATATATATATATATGCATACATGTACATGCATCCACACATACACATGCACATACACACATATATATGTATACATACATGTAATGTGTACATATATACATACACACATATGTATGCATATGTACATATATGCATATATGTATACATGCATACACACATATGTATACACATGTATATAATACAAACATACATATATTGTACATGTATACACACACATATACATGTACACACATACGTGCACATGTACGTGCATATATGTACATGTACATGTACACACATACACATATATGTACACACATGTACATACACATATATGTATACATACACATGTACATGCATGGTCAGTGAATTTGAAATTTGGGGTTTATAAATTTGATGAATCTAAATGAAGCAAATTCAGTTGCTTGTTTAATTTTATCTTCTCCAATAAGGTTTGGGTTAGAAGGTATGTAGGTATCAATTTGGTTTGTTGTTGCATTGAGGTTTCCAAATGATTTATGTAATATGAATTTGATGAAGAAATGAAGAAAATTTAGTTGAACTTGTTTAATTTGATCTTCTCCAATAAGGTTTGGGTCAGAACGTACATGTATCAATTTGACTTGTTGTTGCATTGAGGTTTCGAAATGAAATAATATGAATTTGATGATTCTAAATGAAGCAAATTCAGTTGCTTGTTTAATTTTATCTTCTCCAATAAGGTTTGGGTCAGAAGGTATGTAGGTATCAATTTGGCTTGTTGTTGCATTGAGGTTTCCAAATGATTTATGTAATATGAATTAGACAAAGAAATGAAGCAAATTTAGTTGAGCTTGTTTAATTTGATCTTCTCCAATAAGGTTTGGGTCAGAAGGTACAGGTATCAATTTGACTTCTTGTTGCATTGAGGTTTCGAAATGAAATAATATGAATTTGATGATTCTAAATGAAGCAAATTCAGTTGCTTGTTTAATTTTATCTTCTCCAATAAGGTTTGGGTTAGAAAGTACCTATCAATTTGGCTTGTTGTTGCATTGAGGTTTCCAAATGATTTATGTAATATGAATTAGACAAAGAAATGAAGCAAATTTAGTTGAGCTTGTTTAATTTGATCTTCTCCAATAAGGTTTGGGTCAGAAGGTATAGGTATCAATTTGACTTCTTGTTGCATTGAAGTTTTGAAATGAAATAATATGAATTTGATGATTCTAAATGAAGCAAATTCAGTTGCTTGTTTAATTTTATCTTCTCCAATAAGGTTTGGGTTAGAAAGTACCTATCAATTTGGCTTGTTGTTGCATTGAGGTTTCGAAATGAAACAATATTTTATTTTATGAGATGGAGAGTCTTATGGTTCTTATTTATCAACCTTTTGGATATAGGATCACAAAATTTGACATTATTTTTCATGTACTAAATTTTTATGTAAAGGTTAACTTCTGAACCTAGGATTGGGTAATGATATTAAGATTACAGTGGGACCATATAGTGTGTAAAATTGGAGATATCCTAATAGGACCTAATACGAAGTGATGTACGGATAATATATATAATATTAAATAAATTAGGGATATAAACATATATAATTTAAATATTATACTAAATAATTTGATCCTTTGTTTACATTAAAGGCCTTGAGAGAATCACATAAGGTAGTGCTAAACATATATGTTCATGAAGACCAAGTAAAGGAATCACACAAGTGAGTACTATAAACATAAATTATATTGAAGACCCAAATGGAATCATGCAAAACTAGTACTATGATCTACTTATACACGAAATCCCTAAGGGAATCATGCTTGAGTTTTAATGATGATACTTTACTTTTGATGCTTAGTAGACCACATCCTATTTTTGTTGGATTGTTATTAAAATTGATGTGTCCTTATAATTTATTTATTTGGTATGATTCCTTTCCCACCCCTTACTTGATCTTGTTGGTTATCTTGTCTTTTGTCATGACTCTATTTCTCTCTCATATTAATAATTGCATAAATGTATTGTTTTGATGATGCTTTAGGTTTATTGTTTCCTAGATTTTGAATTTAGACCTATAATTATCTATAACTAATTATTTAGTATGATGGTAATTTATCAATCATAATCTCTCTATGGTTAATGAATATTATCACTATGTGTTTATAGAGGGAGGTGATCTTCACGTGAATGGGGGAGATTAAGTTTATCATTTAATTTGTGATAAATTTTAGCATGTAGTATGATATCATTATTTCATTTTGATATTGTTGACATTTTTTGTTTTAAAAGGGGTCATTTATTAAAGTTATGTTAAAATATCATAAAGTTTAAATAAAGGAAAAAGTGAAAATTCTCGTAATGGAAAAATTTAAGCAGTGAGAAATTTTTGGCTAGTTTAGGTGCCAAGTAATGAAAAGAGGAAGTTTTCAATCTGGTTTCACTTGACCCATGTAGCAAGGAGAAACATTAGGGTTTTAGGTGAAATGGAATTTAAGGGAGTCTAGGAAAATGAGGATGCAGAGACAAGTGTAAACCCACGCTGTAAACCTTTTGTAGAGACTTAGTCAAGTAGAAGACACCATATCTAAGATAAAGGAGGAACCGAGTTTATTTTCTCTTTTTTTGTAAGCTCCTTGTATTGTTATGAGGGCACTCCATGTGTATCTCAGAGTTCTTGCATCACTTTACTATGCATTTACCTTTCAATTTTAAAAGGCATATATATGATATATGACAGTCAAGTAAGTTTCAAGGCATTTATTTGTGAGAGATATTTCTTGTTTCAATCACCTTATTAGGTTATAGTCTTGAAGGGGTCTCTCTTGTTTCTTTGTCATTGTTTTCAGATTCCACATCAAACACCAATTTAAAATTCTTTGAAATTGATTTTATTTCATTGCAATAGTTGGAAACAATATTTTCAGATTTACAACTATGTCTAATCTACTCTCAAGATGTCAAGGTCTGCAAATTTGATTATGTGATGATGAAAATTTGACTTGTACAATTGTTGAAATCCTATGAATGACCTGTATGACCACTAGTATGGCTAGCAGTTGGGTAGTATTGCTGCAATGGGATATTGTACAGGCGTGGTTGCTGTTAGGGTGGACTTAAATGAAGATGCAATAGAAAATAAAGATGGCACAGCCAATGCATTTGCAGGATCATTGCATAAAGTTTTAACATCTAATATTTGTTACAATATGAAAACAACATGGACTGTACTCAAGTATGTAAAATACATACTTCATAAAACCATTTATTTTCACCATTTTTCTTCAAACCCTAACCGAAAAACAAAAAATTTCTCATTTCTTTAATGAACAAAACTAATATCCCCAAATTCCAAATTCACTTCAATAACAGAACTTGCAAAATTTGAAACCCTTCACTATGCTTTGGAAATCCCCAAATTTCCATTCAAAACATTTTCCAAATAACCCTTGTTTGAACCCATTTTGTAAAGTAGTTATAGAGGAGAACTTGGGAGGCGTCACCAATGTAATGGAACTGAAGTGGGTCACTATCCAAGATTTGTACACAGCAGGTGCATTCGGCCAACCCTGTTTCAATAGAACAACATTTGAGCGAATGAGCCCAAATGAATGTGGGCCTTCTTTTTTTTGTTTTTATTTTCCTGGTTCCGATCGAATATCTTTCGGGTGAATATGTTTCTATCGAAACCCTTTTAGGCGAAAGGCGGGTGCCACATAGGCATCACATCATCGACACTTGGTTTTAGTCAAAACCTATTCACTCAAAAATTATTCGGCCGAAATTATTTGTTAGGTCAAAAGTGTGACACACTATTGTGCTTTTACCCACCTAGTTCTGAGAAAATTTTAACATTGTGATTTACCTCTTCATTGATCTCTTCTTATAGAGAAACAACCGCCAGATTCGCATTTCCAATCTTTCTTGATGCTTGGAGGAGATGCCCTGCATCTGCATTTTCCACCACTCCCAACTGGAAATCACCGACATTCCCCTTGAAATCTGTTTCGTGACCTGCAACACCATGCTTATCCCTTGCTTCCCTTGGGCACTTTGTCTTCTACTTAGAGCTCCACCCAAACGTTTACAGTTTGAATGGCATCCAATAGTCGTGCCTGCTGAAACCCTAATGCCTGCTACTAACGATGACAGATCCTTTCCACTCTCCATCCTCTTTACATCTGATACCTAGTATTATTCAAATGAAATCCATATCCTTAAAAAATATATCGATAGTTCTATTCTCATGATTTATAAGATGATGATTTTGTTTTCTCTTTTAAAACTCAAAAGATTAAATTCAACCCCTTTTAAAATTATATAAATATATTATAAAAATGCATGATCATGGTTTTCTCAATTTAATATGAGACCCATCCTACATAGACTATTTATTATACCACTTTATGTTAATTTTATGATCATCAAGTTGATAACTTTATGGATAGTTATGTTATGAAAATTCTTATTATTAAAATTGTGAAACACACACAAAGAAGGATCAAACAATAAATAAGAACACCTTCCATGCACGGGAGTTACAAACAATGATTTGTTATTTAATAAAACAAAACTTACAAAATTGAATTATACAAAGAAGGAGAATGTTTATAAGAGAAAATCCTAAATGAAATGGATTAGATCATGGAAAGTGTCGACATCCTATGTCATGAGACATAATGATCTAATAATAGTTCAATCTAATAAAAGAAAAAAACACTCCTAATTTCAAATTAACTGTATATAGTGAAATTAGCCTAATAATTAATTAATTAATTAGCTAATAAATTAATTATTAGTTAATAAATTAATTATTAGTTAATAAATGATTAATCTAGAACAAACCCCCCTTAAGTCTAACTTAGGGAGTAGCTAAAACACTCTAAAAGGGAATGCATAAGAAGAAAAGAAAGCATGAATGAGTCTTGGCAATAAGGCATGATGAGGTACCCATGTACAAATAATCTAATATTTCATAACTAAAGAAAAGGATAAAAGTTCATGTGAAAAACTCATCTTCAAAAGAGAAAAATTTGAATGAAGGACTAAGAAGCACCCAAACCAATGTACCAAAAAGAATAAGGTTCCCATGGAGGAACATCTCTGAAGCATGAAGAAGCTGTAGACAATTGTTGAAAGATGATTGTTGTAGTGCTACAATGAAGAACCTCCTTTGAAATAGATGATAAGGATCAAGAAGAAAATAAATTGCATGAGTGCCCCTAACAACAATAATTGAGAAATGATTAGATGGAAAATCAAGTCAAAACATCTGGTAGACGAATATATTTATGGTACGTGAATTTACATGAGTGACCCCAACAAAACCACTCAACTGTGCAAGATGTGATTTGAAAATACAAGTACCAATAGCTTGAAGAATGCTAATCAAATGAAAATGGAAGGTCACCTCTATAAATAGGAATAAAAGAATGCCTATATGGTAAGTTCTTCATCTCACCAAAATGCATGAGTAACCGATCACTACATCTTCCCAGTACATAGGAGTGAAAAATAGATACACAATGTGAAACCAAGGAAGAATTAGTACTGACAATAGAATCCCCCCATAATTATAATGAGGGAGAGGAAAGATAGGTCCATTAAAATGATGTGTCACTAAGTAGTGCATGAAGGAGAAGAAACATCTAAATGTGCATAAAAGAGTACCTACAACTAAAAAAGGATGTGTGAACCAAGGAACTCACACATGAGGAAAGAATCACAAGGATTTGATGTCATCATGGAGGGACATTCAATTGACAAAGGTGTGATGACAAAAAAAAAGCACTACACAACCCCCCCTGGCACTTTATAACATAGTGCGAGTATAAAAAGGCATAATAGGATGTCCAAAATCCCCAAAAAAGATATACTAGAGTGGCACTTTTTCGTAGTGCATCTATAAAAGAGAAATTTCTTAGAAAAGATGCTTACAATGCCAAAGGATAAAAAATTCTAGAAATACATGTAGAATAGGGGTAAGTGCAAAAATATGGGGGACTAAAAAGGGATATTAAGTGGCCACTTTTTTTTCTTAAATAAGGAAACACTGACCTTGGATGAGAAATTAGAGATTGTTACACTCAAAAATATGAAGATGCAACAAAAAAAAATGTCTTAGTGCTTTGAATCTACTTTCTAAACTACTGTTTTTTTTTTAAATGGTAGAGATTAAGGGGTTCAAAAAGGGGCCCACACAAATTGGTCCTATTTTTCTAAGAAAAAGCATAACATAGTGTCTAATGTGCCCCCCCTAAAAATGTTATTTCTTTTTCAAATTTTAAAAAATCACTTTAGTAAGAAATTAGTTAACACCATGTAGTTTATCCCCATTTTTTTCCCTATTTTTTCAATGAATATATGATTTTTTACTAATTTTCAAAGTGGACAAATTTTAAAAAATAGAAAATTGAGCGTTCTACTCAATAAATTTAAAAAAACACTAATCAAAAATATATTTTTTAATACGTGTACAATGGAGTCCGGTTTCTAAATAAGTAACTTATTTGAAATTTTGATGAATCGTTAAAAAATAAAGTCAAAAATACCACACATTGGCTTTTGAAAAACAATGGAATACACTAACAAAAAAATTAAAGATGAAAACCTTAACATACTCAAAACATGAAAATAATTACATGGTTAGATATCTAAGAGAGAGCTTAACATTATCAATAATCAACATTTCAAATTTTAGTAATCAGGAGGTCAAATTTAAGTAATCATAAAGTTGTATCATACTTCACTCTCTATCTCACTCATTGTTTATCCCTTATGCTCTAGACCTCCCTCTCTCTCTCTCACTATATTCATCCCTTTATTTTATTATATCTCCCTTGAGCTCAGGAGCTACCTCTCTACTTGTCCATCCTTCTCTCTCTCTCTCTCTCTCTCGTTCTCTCTATATCACTTCTCTCTCCCTCACTCACTCTCTACTTCTCTCTATCTCCCTCCTTACCTCTCTACATCTTTCTATCTCCCCTCTTCCTCTCCTTCTACCTGTCTCTATCTCTCTCTACTTCTCTCTATCTCACCTCTTTCACACTCTCTCCTTCCCTCTCTAATTATCTCTATTTGAAATCTCTCCCTTGCCTCTCTCTCTCTCTCTCCCTCTCATTCTCTCTATCTCACTTATCTCTCCCTCCCTCTTTCCCTCTCTACCTCTCTCTATCTCCCTCCCTCCTTACCTCTCTATATCTTACTATCTCCCCTCTCCCTCTCCTTCTACCTCTCTTTATCTCTCTCTCTCACTCTCTCTCCTTCCCTAGCTAATTCTCTCTATTTGTCTCTCCTTGCATATATATATATATATATATATATATATATATATATATATATATATATATATATATATATATATATATATATATATATCTCTCTCTCCTTCCCCTCTCTCTTTAATTCTCCTTTTCTCACTTTTCTCCCCACCTCCCTCCCTCTCCCCTTCCCTCTATAATCCTCTTATCTCCCACCCTCTCTCTCTCCCCTTCCCTCTCTAATTATATCTCACCTTTCTCTATCTCTCTACCTCTTGCTCACTCCCTCCATCCCTCTCTGATCTCTCTCTCTCTCTATTTCTCTCTATCTCACCCCTTTCTCTCTCCCTCCCTCTCTAATTATCTCTTTATCCCCTCTCCCTTTGTCTATCTACATCTCCATCCATCAATCCCAACCACTCTCTCTATTAATCTCTATCTCACCTCTCTCTCTCTCCCTCCATCTCTCCTTCCGTCTCTATCTTCCCACTCTCTCTACCTACCTCTCCATACATCACTTCCTACCACTCTTTGCCTACATCTTTCTTTGTTCCTCTCCATCTCACCTCTCTCTCCCTCCCTACCTCTCCCTCTATCTCCCCTTCCCTCTCTACTTATTTCTATCTCTGCTATCCTTCTCTCTACCCACCTCTTCCTCCATCACTCCCTACCACTCTCTCTCTCTTTGTTACTCTTTTTCAACTCTCTCTCCCTCTCCCTCCATCTTTCCTTCACTCTCTACTTCTATCTTCCCTCTTCCTCTCTCTACCTACCTCTTCATCTATCACTCCCTACCATTCTACCTATCTTTCTCTCTCTTTACCTCTCTATCTCACCTCTCTCTCTCCCTCCCTCATTCCATCTATACTTCTCTCTATCTCCCCTCGCCCTCTTTCCCTCTACTCTCTTTCTATCTCTCTTCTCCATACATCTACCTCCCTCCCTCTCTCCATTTCTCTCCACCTCTTCTTCCCTCTCTACTTATCTCTCCCTCCCTCTCTTTCTCTCCCTCCTCCCCCTCTCTCGACCTTTGTCTCCCTCCATACATATCCCTCCTTCACTCTCTACTTATCTCTATATCTTCTCCCCCCCCCTCTCTCTCCCCTCCTCCATAATTTCTATCTCCCTCTCTACTTCTCCCTCCCTCCCCTCTCTCTATCAACCTTACTCCTTCCCTCTATACCTCTCCTTGCCTCCTCATCTATCTCTTTCTCATTCTCTCATTCCATATCTACTTCTCTCCATCTCACCACTCTCTCTCCATATCTCTCTCCCTCTCTCATCCTTCCCTCTCTACTTCTCTCCATCTTACCTATCCCCCCTCTCTCGACTTCTCTCTATCTCATCTCTCTTTCTCTCTCTCCTCCCTTACCTCTATGTACCTCCATCCCTCCCTCCCTCTCTCCATCCTTCCCCCTCTCTCTCCATCTCTACTTATCTCTATCTCCATTCTTCATGCCTCCATCTATCTTTCTTTCTTCATGTAGGAAGAGGTAAGTAGAGAGAGATAGTGAGTGAGAGATAGGGATAGGTAGGTAGAGAGGGAGAGGGAGGAGATATGGAGAGAGGTAAATTCTTATGTGTGGATTAAATTATAATTCGATGGTTATGGTTAGATTACATGTGTGGTGAAAATAATGATTTTATATATATCTTATCAAATAAGGCTCAATTGAGTAATGAAATGTTTCTATAAATATATTAATGGAGTTATAGATAATAGGTGTTTAATTAATTGTATATCAAATTTGAATGCATTATATTACTCGATACTTCGACTATAACATAAAAAAAATAACAATTATGTGTAAGTGCATAGGACTATTACCAATGGGAACCAAGGTTACATGATAAACCTAATTGTGCTCAACTAGTTAAGCTTACCCTAGTTCATATGGAGGAACTAAGGTTGAATGCCTGATGTGGATTTTTATATTAAGCGATTTGAAAATTATGATAATTTCTTATGTGAAATAATTTTGTATTATTTTAGTTGTGTTAAAAGATTGTGTGTTGATAAGATTAGTCAATTAAGTGGTTTGTTTTGGAGTTCTTGGGATTTTAAAGTGGTTTAAAGTGAGTATTTTTATTCCTTTTAGTTAATTTTATGATCCTAGATTATATTACTATGGGTTAAGGTCATTTTGGAGTGTAGAAGTTTTTATAAAAATAATTTATAACTTGCTAAAATTATCATTTTCAAATGGAGATGAAATTAAAAGGAGGTTAGGATGTGGTTGGGTGAAATATCACCACTCCATCCCATACTCTATGTTATTTTGGGTTTGTTGGGGTTGAGGATAAGATCCTCTATGAATCACCATAGGTGAGGACACATGGAGGCCCATCTTGGAAGGGAATATTTGAAATGAAGACACTTGGGAGTCTTCTAAAGGAGGTAGGTGTCAATAAAGTATGGATCTTGGAGTTAGTGAAAGATCTAATGTGGAGGTAGCAAGTGTCACCTCCAAATGGGTGATCCCACAATACTGGTTTACAATTTTTGGGCAAACTAGACACTGAATTGAATTTTTTTAACTAAAATTTCACTTTCGGGCTCCTCTAGCAGCTAAACCATGAGGAATTTGAAGATGATGAAAACTAGTGATTTGTGGAGTTTTGTCTATAATTCTAAATATATATTATTTCAAAATTTTTGGAATCATAATGCACTTTTTTTTTCATCTCCTTCTAAAACTAGTTTTTATCAGTTAACAACATTTTTAAAGATTGATGCTCACCATATACACCATACTTTTTTTTTATGAAGGATAAAATTATAAGATTTTTGAATTTAGATTTGTAACTACGATATATAACCAGTTCATTTGGTTTGATAGTGTTTTATTAAATATTTTTTCCTTAATCAAGTTTCAAAGTCAAACCAATTACAATTCAAACATAGGTGGACTGTATACAACATAAATTTTTTTGTATGTATTAGAATTCAATTTTTTTTTAATGGATCAAGGACACCAATACCCAACCTGAACATATTTTTCAAAATTTTATTTTGATAATCTACTATTTTTCCACATGTGCAAAACAAAGAGCTTGATTTTCGGTGAAAAACCTATGTTTAATAAAACTAAAAAAAAAAATACATAATAAAACCAAAACATATTAAAATTATAGTCGTCGGATAGCTCATTTCAAGGACTACCTGATTCCAGTTGGGTCTATGAAGTCTCCAGCATTTTCATCTTCAACCCGAGCTTTGAAGTGCATTTTTTTTGTATTTTTTGTGATAAAGAGCAAGAATCAAGGAAAAGGGGGGTTTTCTCGAACCAAGGGGGTTCGTTCGAACCCTAGTTTGAGTGAACCGAGTTTGAGTGAACCCCCTTTCAAAAAGCGGTTTTCATTTTTTATTGGTGGGATGCATTAAATGGGTTCGCTCGAACCTAGGTTCGAGTGAACCCTCTTTTGGTTCGTTCGAACCAATGAGTTTGTTTGAACCCCAAGAATGATTTTTTTTGGCATGGGGTCATTTTTTGAAAATTTTCCTTCCTCATTGGAATTGTAAACCACTTTTGTGGGTTTATCCAAATTCAAGGATGGGAGGTTTGTATTTTCTATTTATTCTTCTCCCTAAACTTGAGGGACAAATTTTCAAAAAATTTGAAGAAATTTTCTAAGAATTGAGTGAGAATAGTGAGTAGAAGATTGAGCTAATTTTGGAAAGGCTAGGAGAGTTTGGGAGAGTTCTTCATCAAGATTCACAAGCCTTGTTTGGAAATTCTTAATTAAGGGAGGGTCATACACCCTTATTCATGGTTAAGTAGAAATTAATGGAGGAATATTTATGTTATTAGTGTTTGTTCATATGAGTGAAATTTTATGCTTTATATATTTCACTTTGGGTATTTGTTATATGTGTTTTATTTAGTGTTGGATAGTATTGTTGGGTAGGCTCCCCAAATTGATTAAGAACACCATATGAATTGGGGTAGAGTTAATAGGACTATGATGGAGAAATTTTCAAGCTAAGAGTACCCTTATTTGCTTCTTTAAATTGGGAAGATCTATGGAGATGTTGTGGGTTGTGAAGGATAAATTATAAATATTATCGTGATATGTTGTTGTAATGCCCCGTCATGTAACCCTAGAGGAAGCTGCAATTAATTACTTAAACAAACTATTTTTTTTTTGTTTAAGTATAATTAGCATGCAAGTTCACTACCCATTTCAAACATCCCCTAAGGTTACGAGACTGAGATTACTTATTAACCCACAACAACATAAATGAATCCATAACATTTCTCCACTTAAGAAATAAGAACGCATACATTCCATACAAGATAAACTACATCATCACAATAAGGAATACCATATGATATCAATATAAATAACTTAATAAGGATATTACATCACTCATTCCCCGATTGAGGTAAATCCGAAAGCATGATTACATATTACAACTTCCACCTCGATTACAAAGAGGGGTAATAAATTACAAGATTAACTGAAATGAAATAAAGCAAGAAATGAAATCGAATCCCACGAGCTCTCCAATTGGGAGCCTTGTCCACACGAACAAGAAGAAAGCCCAACAGATTAAGGTGCCCGCCACCCAACCAAGTGGAACCCAAAGGCCCACCCCCTGTGCTAGGAGACAGTAACAAGGAATCCTAACCAAGACCATCTACTTCTAGACACAGACTAACACAACACTGAACCAAACTGACACATCCAATCACATGTACCACACAAGTACAATACAAGTACATCACAAGTACAACATAAGTACAAATCAAGTACCACTCTAGCACCACATAAGTACAACTCTAACATGGTTACATTGCTTCTAGATATAAAGCAGATCAAGTATGTTAAGAGAACCATACACATAATAATCAAATACCAACTGTGGTCACACTAGGTATGATCAAGAAACCATACCCATAAAATCGAATACCAACTATGGTCACACCAGGTATGTTAAGGAAACCATACCCACTGCGGATCTTCATAGGCGTCATCTAAGCTGGTGCCTCAACCAATCCTTGACCATCATACTTACTAATGCGGAATCAAATACCCTTCGTACAGACAAGATAGATGACCTTGCCATTCCAGGCCTTCTCACCCATCCCAAGCCTAACCGGGTCCATGAGTGAGGCATAATTATCTTGATTAGTGAGAAGTTAGTCCTAATCTTCTAAGGATTGTTTTAGTTAAAACTTGTTTAAACCACTTTCGAAGGTTACCCAATCTTAGCTCTTCTAGGCTTTGGCCCTTATGGAAGCCACTCTTGTACTTGACAATGCACATACCATCCAATCACCAAGGGTACAAAGTGCAACAAAAAAGATACCATGACCACTCCTTTCTCAAGAGGTGACATAAGATGAAACTCACTCCAACGCTAGAGGCAACAAATCGCATAACAAGGTCACTCCTTACAAGGAAACACAAATCCCATAATCCACTCCTTCACAAGAGGCGCAAAACATCCCCGTATGTGGAAATTGGGTTATTAACTGAATATGTACCAAGCACTACCCAAGGGATTCTCAACAGGTTGACACATAACATGACAACCCCCATCCTCTAAGGATCCTCTGGAAGACTTACAAATTAAACACCCATTTAACCCTTTTCTCCAAAACAAGAACATGAAGAGAATATTCACTGAAGGCAAATGAAATAAACTACCTTTGGATATTCTAAATCCATTTCTTGTACCAACATTCAATACTTATTTGCCTTAAGAAAAATTGAGTTAAATATCGTCTCTTTCAGACGAAAGGTGAAATTTTCAACCAAGTATTTCTTTCTCTAATGGCTTTTTTATTTAATATTAAATAGACATTTATTTCAATCATTCAAAAAATATCATTTCGAAATAAATAAGTGTTTCCTCTTTTTGACATATTCATTTTAAAAATAATTAACTCATCCATCAGACATATTCCTTAAAAATCAAATATATTGATCTATCAATTACATTATCTTTAAAATAAAAACCACAACTTGACTAAAAACACTATAATTTAAAATCGTTAATTCCATTTAAATCATGCCCTTAATTTAAATCATTATTTCAAAATAATCAAAATTTTCTCAATTACATTTAAAATATGCTTTTTTTAAAAATCAATAATTTCAATATAACCAAGTATTAAAAGAATGACTCAATTATATATTTTTGATTGATTATATATATATATATATATTAATATTTTAATAATAAATATATTTTAACAAACATATATATATATATATTTTTATATTTTAATATTCTAATAATATAATATTAAATATTAATAATATATTTATTTATTTTCTTTCTTTTTGTTAGAGGCGTCCTTAGTTTCTTGGGCCATGCGTTTTAGGACACGTGTTTTAACTTGGGGAGGCGGATGCATTTATTTTGTTGGGTAGTGATCAGCTCAACCCACAGTTGACCCTTCACTTGGGCTAACTGTGTGTAACACAGTCGGATCCCCTAAGGGCGTCGGCTGTGTTACACACAACCGAACCCTTGGTGCAGCCGACGCAAGGGAGTGGGAGTGGGTGTGCAGGGCACAACTCCCCCACATGCCTCCCATGGGGGTGCGGTTGGGTGAGCCCCCTGTGACCTCCCTCCCAAACCCTCCATTTAAAAAATTTTAATATAAAATTTTATTTTATAAAATTTTCGCCCATCACTGCGGATTTCAAAAATCTGCCCCCAAATAAAACGTGGGTTCCTCATTTTTTTAAAACTAGACATTTCAACATTGAACACATAAATATATATATGTAAATTTGCACATATATATATATATATATTTATATACAAAAAATGAAATTTATCAAATCAGTTGAGTAAACAAATTTCTAAAATGATCATTTTCAACAATGTGTGCAATTTTTCTTTGAGAAAAACCAATTGGAAATGGAGGTTTAATAATTTGATCCAAGATTTACATGAATTTTTTCATCAAATAATTTTGAGTTTTGCAAACAATGATGTTGCAAACAACATATCCAAATCTATGAATTTTTTTCAAAATCAAAATCAATTTAATAACATGAACCTGGTTTCCAAAAGTTTGAGAAGGTCCAGAGGGTGCATAGATCCTTGCTTGGATTCCCTCTTCAAATCAACAATTTCCTCAGATTCAATCCAAACCCACAAAAATGCCAAAATTCTTCCTCTCCTCTATTCTCCAATTTTCATACATGTTGAAAACTCATTTAAAAATCCTAATAATAAAGAAATTTCCAAAATATCTCGAAAATATCTCATTCAACCACTGTAATAAATTTTTAGAAACAAAACAAAAAATATCCCAATTTTCAATTTGCATTTTTCTAATTTTCAAAAAAAAAGAAATCTAAAACCTTTTTCAAAATTTCCAATTTAATCTTTTCAATTTTCAAATTTCACACAAATAACTATAAATTTCAAAATGCATAAGATAATTTGATTTCAACACAATTAATTTGATTAATCAATAAAATGAATCTAATCCGAGATTAAATTATTTTATTAATTAAATCAAATTAATTAATACATTAAATAACATTTTTCACATTATAACCAGATTAATTTAATCATCAACTTAAATACATAAGGCCATTTAATTACCCTTTTCCTAATTTGTAATTTAAATAAAACTAGGCAAATTAAACAATATTAAAACAACTGAACTAGACTACAACCGACGACACACTATGACTAGGGTGATGACTTGGCATGAAAAACCTAGCTATTATCTCCCGATCAAATGTCGTTGGGCAATGGACACGCTCAAACCTGTGAAGTCAGGTGGAGTCGATGTCTTGTACCTATTAACTTGTGAACAAAAGCATATCCACATGCATATATATCATGATTAAAACACACCGTGAAGAGGAAATCGTAGAATCACAAGGTGCTCGCAAGGGAGTGGTGCAATCTCGTCCCCTTCACCAATATAGTGTTACAAACTGATGAGTCTAACATCATTAATATGATCAAAAGCATAACATCATTAATTCAATTATCCACTAAGCTGATCCAAAACATGCCATATTGATAACATCAAGATCAAATACCATCACATCAAAATACCATATTCACATCGCTTTACAGATAGCGATCTAATAGTAACCGAGTACCATAGCCAAAGCACTAACAAAAAATAAGGCATAACCAACATAACACTGTTCGATCAAAAGAGCAAAATGAAGGGGTATTACATCCTCCCCCCCTAGGGTCAGGCTTACTCCTAGAAGCCTGCAACTACCCCTAGTGTAAACTCCATACCATCACACATAACTAAGGGTTCCAAACTGAACCACTTCATACCTCAACACATAAACAACAACCCGTGCCGTGTACAACCCAACCAAGTACACTGCCAATCCAAACAAGACAACATGGTGAAGCAATCACCAATCAAGTCTCCAAAAACACATAACCAAGTATTATCACACATAATACACATATGTACTAATACACATCACTCAAAATCATTACAAGACTACACAAGGGTCCATTTGGACTCCCAAAAGCAGCAAACCAATTCATGATAGAAGAATCCATGAACCATGAACAACTAACCAACTTAACAATGCATACATCACCATCAGTGGCTTGATGGTGTTAGGTCATACATAAAGTCAGACCATCCAAACAAGACAACAATGACCTGTCTCTTGTTGTATAAGGTGATCAACCTCCAAGAGATAGTAATCACACAAAGGTGAGTAGTGGGTCCTAGCTACAAAACAACCTCACATACCCACAACCTCTACATTTCCTGTGTCTACTTCCTCATACACACTCACCAAGTCTGTCTCATACGTCCTTGGAGAGGAATCACAATACAACACATAGCCGACTTTGAAGACAACAAAGATAACTAGCTTAGCCACCAAGTTCATAAAGAAGAGAAATTTAAAGATCAATTCCAATAGTAAGGCAATAAATGTGCACAATTTCAACACTAAATAAAATATATAACCACTAGGTTATAGGAAAATAAGATCACAAGATGTGGCTAAACCTTCACAATCAAATATAACAAAGTGTCGGCCCTCACAATCAATTGAAAACAAATCATCAATAACCAGAAGAAAGTTCACAATCGTTAACATTTCATTGTACAATACTGTGTGACTAGTTACTAGCCACCAAATGAGGAAGGAGAAAACAACGTCCGACTAGAATGATATTAGCCCTCATGTGATGCGGAATGAGCATGCAATCCACATGACCCTGAGTGTATCCACGACTCTCAAAAAAGATACAATTATTGGTTTCTTTCATTTACAGGGGTGCAACTACATACATAATCCCATAGGAACATCCAATTCCATAATCCATGGGATACGTATCATAACTTTCCAACCATAACCTTTTATCAGGTTACTTTCACACTACTCTTTTCCACAGAGTACATCATGCTAAAGTAAAAGCCATTAAAACGTGATCACTTAGCAATTCCACTAACAACTTCATAGGGACAACCTAGTGGGCTCAAATGTTCCTAGAGAACCTAGTGTATGAACATGGGGCTCTGATACCATGTGTAACGCCCCGCCACGCAACGCTAGAGGAAGTTGCAATTAACTACTTAAACAGACAAATTTTTTTTTGTTTAAGTATAATTAACATGCAAGTTCACTACCCATTGCAAACATCCCCTAAGGTTACGAGACTGAGATTACTTATTAACCCACAACAACATAAATGAATCCATAACATTTATCCACTTAAGAAATAAGAACACATACATTCCATACAAGATAAACTACATCATCACAATAAGGAATACCATATGATATCAATATCAATAAGTTAATAAGGAGATTACATCACTCATTCCTTGAATGAGGTAAATCTAAAAGCATGATTACATATTACAACTTCCACCTTGATTACAAAGAGGGGTAATAAATTACAAGATTAACTGAAATGAAATAAAGCAAGAACTGAAACCAAATCCCACGAGCTCTCCAACTGGAAGTCTTGTCCACACGAACAAGAAGAAATCCCAATGGATTAAGGTGCACACCACCAAACCAAGTGGAACACAAAGGCCCACCCCCCGTGCTAGGAGATAGTAACAAGGAATCCTAACCAAGACCATCTACCTCTAGACATAGACTAACACAACACTGAACCAAATTGACACATCCAATCACATGTACAACACAAGTACAACTCAAGTACCACTCTAGCACCACATAATTACAACTCTAACATGGTCACATTGCTTCCAGATATAAAGTAGATCAAGTATGTTAAGAGAACCATACACATAATAATCAAATACCAACTGTGGTCACACCAGGTATGATAAGGAAACCATACCCATAAAATCAAATACCAACTATGGTCACACCAGGTATGTTAAGGAAACCATACCCATAATAAACAAATACCGACTATTGTCCTAGACAGAGTGTCATCACACAACTCATCATGAGTTACCCACTGCGGATCTTTATAGCGTAGTCTAAGCTGGTGCCTAAACTGATCCTCGGCCCTCATACTTATTAATGCGGAATCAAATACCCTTTGTACAGACAAGATAGATGACCTTGCCATTCCAGGCCTTCCCACCCATCCCAACCCTAACCGAGCACTTGGGTCCATGAGTGAGGCATAATTATCTTGATTAGTGAGAAGTTAGTCCTAATCTTCTAAGGATTGTTTTAGTTAACACTTGTTTAAACCACTTCCGAAGGTTACCCAATCTTACCTCTTCCGGGATCTGGCCCCTACGGAAGCCACTCTTGTACTTGACAACACACATACCATCCAATCACCAAGGGTACAAAGTGCAACAAACAAGATACCACGACCACTCCTTTCTCAAGAGGCGACATAAAATGAAACTCACTCCAATGCTGGAGGCAACAAATCGCATAACAAGGTCACTCCTTACAAGGAGACACATATCCCATAATTCTCTCCTTCATAGGAGGCACCAAACATCCTCGTATGTGGAAATTGGGTTATTAACTGAATACGTACCAAGCACTACCCAAGGGATTCTCAACAAGTTGACACATAACACGACAACCCCCATCCTCTAAGGATCCTCTAGAAGACTTACAAATTAAACACCCATTTAACCCTTTTCTCCAAAACAAGAACATGAAGAGAATATTCACTGAAGGCAAATGAAATAAACTACCTTTGGATATTCTAAATCCATTTCTTGTACCAACAGTCAGTACTTATTTTCCTTAAGAAAAATTGAATTAAATATCGTCTCTTTCAGACGAAAGGTGAAATTTTCAACCAAGTATTTCTTTCTATAATGGATTTTTTATTTAATATAAAATAGACATTTATTTCCAATTTAATCTTTTCAATTTTCAAATTTCACACAAATAACTATAAATTTCAAAATGCATAACATAATTTGATTTCAACATAATTAATTTGATTAATCAATAAAATGAATCTAATCCGAGATTAAATTATTTTATTAATTAAATCAAATTAATTAATAAATTAAATAACATTTTTCACATTATAACCAGATTAATTTAATCATCAACTTAAATACATAAGGCCATTTAATTACCCTTTTCCTAATTTGTAATTTAAATAAAACCAGGAAAATTAAACAATATTAAAATAACTGAACCAGACTACAATCGCCGACACACTATGACTAGGGTGATGACTTGGCATGGAAAACCTAGCTATTATCTCCCAATCAAATGTTGTTGGGCAATGGACATGCTCAAACCTTTGAAGTTAGGTGGAGTCGATGTCTTGTACCTGTTAACCTACGAACAAAACCATATCCACATGCATATATATATCATGATTAAAACACACCATGAAGAGAAAATTGCGGAATTGCAGGGCGCTCGCAAGCGAGTGGTGCAATTCCGTCCCCTTCACCAATACAGTGTTACAAATTGATGAGTCTAACATCATTAATATGATCTAAAGCATAACATCATTAATTTAATTATCTACTAAGATGATCCAAAACATGCCATACTGATAACATCAAGATCAAATACTATCACATCAATATACCACATTCACATTGCTTTATAGATAGCGATCTAATAGTAACCGAGTACCATAGCCAAAGCACTAATAGAAAATAAGGCATAACCAACCAAACACTGTTCAATCAAAAGAGAAAAACGGAGGGGTCTTACAATTGTTATGTGACTTTTTCTCCAAGAGAAGAGAAGGTTATGAAATAACCATTTAGAATTAAAGGGAAGATAGAAAAATACAAGATAATATGATCCTTTGGTTAAAATGCGGATTAATAAAGAATATGCATAAAAAAAAATTTAAAGGGGGAAGAATAATTATTAAAAGGAAACTCTTGGGAAAGGGTGTGATGGTTTTGAAAACACCCCTTAAAAGGATATACAAAGTTTTCATGTAAGACTTGAAAAACGGTGGGATAAAATTCAAGGAAGAAGAAAGTCATTTGGTGAGCTATGGGCATTAGATAAGGGAGCACACGAAGTGTGTCCAACTCAAGGTACAAAGTACACTCAAGATTGTCCTAGCCAGAGCTTGGTGTGCACTTGTGTTGAGAATTATTTTTTTGAACTAGCACTTGTCTAGAGCACAATAGTGTGTTGTATTTTGAAAGGAATCGTTTCCTCCTAGATTGTTCCATAGTAAGAGATAATACCACCAACATATTCCTAGGGTGAACTTGTGGCTTTTCCAAGTGTTGCTATTCTAATAAGTATTAAAAAATATTGACATTACAATATATTGGGAATACTATCTTTATGATTTTGATGTTAAGTTGATTGAATTATATGGATGTATATTTAATTTACAATATTAATTATATTACATTAAAATATTTGTCTAATTATTACATATTATAATTAAATTGATTATTTTATTTTAGTCATTCACATCATTTTAGCAACATTACATCTCGTAAATAATCTTAACTCTTAAATTTAATATATTAAATTAATTGCTAATACTTAAACAACTTTAGGAGGAAAAGTGACATCACATATGTTTTAAGAACTTTGTGTAATTTTGATAATATTTTCCTCAATGATAATGGTCAAAACTTTCCATTTTCATGGTCCTCTTAAGAGTGTGATTGTGTTGTTTTATTTGGGGGTATTTGGGAATTTGAAATTATTGTTATGTGTTAGTGTGTTGTATTAATGTGCTTTGTTTGATACATTCTAGGCCTTTGTACCGATATCCATATCGAGAGGTGAGTTCATATCCAAACCCATAATAAGTTTGCAAAACTTCAGGAGGTGGCGGCTCTACATAGAGTGTTTCATTCCATTAGTGGATATCGAATGTCTCTACGGGATTGCTTCCACATTCTTTTCTAGGTTCGCAAACATTAACCTCCTTTGTAGGAGAGGGATTGCTCTCCTCAACAGAGGAAGGAGTGGTCTCCTAGACAAGGTCACACTTCTCTTCCCTAGCGGGAGTGTTGTCCATCTTTGTGCCAGAAGTATCTGGAAGTTGTATGCAAGAAGGGTTCACCTTATATTTTACGATAAATAATTGAGAGAATTCCAAGGAGCCTTAATCAGGGATAACTTTAGTGGCGAATCTTCGCCAATTGGTGAATTCTAGGAATCTGGCAATTCAAATTTGGCGAATCTACCATATCTGCAGGGTGTTCAAATCGCTAGGAATTCACAGACTATCGGTCCAATGCATGTCCATTCGCCAGCAGTTTTTTTTACGAGGCATGTTTAGGCAATAAATTCGCCATAACAGAATACGTGTTTCCAATGCACCGATCAATATTTTTGCCTAGAATCCCGGGGAGCATGTGAAAGTCACCTACATATTCGCCAATACTATTAAAACAACATTATATGAAGATGCAGTTTGCCAATTAAAATTTACAAATAGTTGCTTGTGAAGACCCATTTCGCCAATTAAAATTTATAAATAGTTGCTTATGAGGACCTATTTCGCCTTGAAAATTTCGAGGTATCATTGTATAAGCCGATGGGATTCACCAAATTTTTAACATACCATTTCAAAATCCTGCGAAATTCGCCAAATATGGATTGATATAAATACAATTGAAACTGTTATTTGTTCTTACACATTTTGTTCGGTTTTGAGGTTCTACTTCTCAATTCAGAAGTCAGCGAAAGCCGAAAACATAGAATCAAAGGTGAGTGACCATTTCTTCATACTGTTATTAGTTATTAGACTATTAGTTATAATAATAAGATTTCTTTATCTGTTTTCCATTCTTGCTTCAGTCTTAAACATAATTTTAAGTAGGGAATGTGATCTATATTCTTTGTCGGTCTGTCCTTCTTAAACAAGAAGACATTTTTTTCCAGCTTTTATTCGAAGTGAGATCAATATGTCGAGTAACAAGGGTAAGACTCCTGAGCAGGCGGGTAATGAAGAGACTGGGAGGCCATTAAAATGCCCAAAATGGAGAGGTACCATACAGTTTTACTTTGGAATTAGCAAAGCTTCTAATCCATCAGATCAAGGTGGAGCTACACCATCAAATTTTCCACCAAATATTATTGAAGATGGAGATACATCATCAACTCTTCCACCACAGGAAGGTCAAGGTGAGATTGTCATTGTGTTAAATGAAAATGTATCAAATGAGGATGGCAATAGTGCAGAAGATGTTCCAAGGGATACCTTGGATAGCCAGAATGAGATAATCGACTTGGATGAGGATGATGTTGGTAGCAAGAAAAGAAAAGGAAAAGCAAAATTGGGGCATGAGTGGGAAATGACAAGGAATTTTCAAATTGGTTGGTTGTCGAAGTACCCATTCCTTGAACCAGTGGGGGTATCAAACGAAAATGATATTGGAAGGGCAACAGAGGTCAGATGTAAGATTTGTAGTTGGAAAAGTGGAAGAGACAAGATGATGCAGCTAAAGCTTGACACTATAGAAAAGCATATCGACAAAGTTTACGAAAAACAAATTGTAGACAAAAAGGAACAATCAGTCGTACGATGGAAATCAAAGGAAGAATGTCTTCATGTTAAGTATGCCTCAGATTATGGAGAGCATAACCATAGAATGTCGAATATTAAAAAATGTGAAGGTACACTTGAGTCTCATTTTGGAAAAGCCATGGTAGCAGCAAATCTGTCAAAAACTGTTCAGATGAGTGTTGTTTTTCATATTTTGTCCAAGGGGCGTCCTGTGATAGACTACCTAGAATATTTTGATTTATTATCTTATTTGAGTGTTCCCCACTTTCCCTTCTCACACTGATCAGTAAACACTGGATGGTAATGGGTGAACTGTCTTGCTACAGTGGAAAAGCAAGATTTAAAGGAGAAATTAAAAGAGTCGAATTTCATTGCATTATCTTTAGATGAAGTTATAGCGGTAGACAATAATTCTTGGGTTTGTATGCATTTGTATACTGTCGAACAACATGTTCGCCAAGCTCATCTTCTTTGTGTTCGTAAAATGAAGGATAGTTCAACATCACAAAATCTATTTGAACTAGTCAAGAAATCTTTGAATGAAATTGCAGGTATGGATGAGTTGACAATTGCCAAAAAGCTGGTGTGTGTAGGAGCTGATGGAGCTGCAGTGATGCAAGGTCAAAGGAGTAGTCTTTGTACAAAGTTACAAACTACTTGTGCACCATACATGCTTGGCATTCACTGCATGGCCCACATAATGAATTTAGCATTCAAAATTGTAAGCAAGTTTCCTACAGTATCAAAATTTGAAAATCTAGTTCACGAGATCTACGCATACTTCTGTCGAAGTCCCAAACGTTTCCTTGAATTTCAACATTTTGCTAAGGGAATAACACCTAGAAACAAGCTTCTCAAGGATGTCGATACCAGATGGATCTCCCTGCATGGACCAGCGCAACGAGTTCTTTCAAAATATCAATCCTTGATTGGAGTGATGTACAAGCATCGCAGCACAGTAGACAAAGCTCCTGACCTCTTACATAGGTTAAGCGATATAGAGACACTCTTGACTTTAGCTAGTCTTCTCCCCATGTTGGATGAGATGAACAATCTTGTGAAGAAAGCCTAAGACAGAACTATGTATATTTATGAATATGCCAATCTACGTAAACTTACATGCTTGGCCCTCGATCATCTATATCTAGATCTCACACAAGAAGGCGCAAAATTTTTGATGTGGCAGAAAATTACTGATTTGAATAATCTTGATAATTATTTACAGTTTAATGCAAGCGAGCACTTATGTATTTGTGTACGTGGATATGAGATACCAATGTACCATTGTAAGACAGGCACTGGCAGGCACTCTAGAAAAGAAGTACCTGTTAACGAGGAAGATTTTAACGGCATTGTTAAATATGTTAGTGATAATTTGAAGGAAATTGCAAAATTTCTTTCCTCAGAGATTCGTGAAAGATTCCCTCGACATGAAATACTTGAAGCCATGGGTATTGTGTATCCTCAATTTTGGGTAAACTGAGATAACCCAAAATATTTTCATGATCAAATAAAATTCTTGATCGAACAGTTTTCAGCAAAGGCAACATACAATGAACAAATAATAGAAGGAATTTTAGATGAAAAAAAGCCTAGAAAGCAATCTGGGATTTTTGCAACAGCTATGAGGGAGCAGTATAAATCCATGGGCAAGGAGAAGGCCTTTGAACTGGGATCAATAAAAAAGGTTTGGACAAGCTTAGGTCAGAGTGAAATATTGCGTGGTTCGATGTCAGAATATTTCAAACTTGCTGATTTATGTCAAACAATGATATTGGGGTCGGTGGAGGATGAGAGAGTTTTCAGTACATTGGGGTTTTTGAAATCAAAGTTAAGAAACAAACTGGACAAGAATTTGGAAAATTGCTTGAGGATGAAAGGAACTGCGTATAATGTCAAAAATTTTCCTTTTGAAAGGGCACTCACAATCTGGAGGTCCACATATGAAAGAAGAGGGACCGGTTTGTGCAACACAACTGCCGGTACTGGTGGTAGTGGCAGTGGGACTAGGCCTGGGACAGATGACAATGATATTGAAATTGACACAAGTCAAACAATGAATGTTGAATTTGAGACACAGGCTGAAGAAACTATAGAGCAGTCTCAGAATCAAGATGACTCCTTTAATTTATCTGAAGATGAGGATCGGTTTGAGGACTCTGACTCCATTTGGGAAATGGGAGATAATTAGCAGGTTTTAGGTATTTTTTCTGCACTTCATGAATCAGTTTCCATTGTTCGAAAGTCCAAAGTGTAGTTGATGTCTGATGATATTTTATATTGTATTCAATGAACATTGAAATTGTGAATCATTGCACTTCATGTTCATGATATCTTATTTTATATTGCACTCAAGCACTGCATGTCAGCTTGAATCATATTCCAAACTGTAGTTGATGATTTTGTATATTGTATTCAAATAAATTGTGTATCATTGCACTTCAAGTTCAGAATATATTTTTTTATATTGTAGTCCAAGTCTCCATGATATTTCATATTATATTGCACTTCATGAGTCATAATACATATGCCAAAGTCAAACTGTAGTAACGTAGTTGATGATATTTTATAAATTATATAAGATTCAATACCATCGGGCATCGGCCTAACAATGCCTCATCGACGGAACCCCCATCACAATCCCGCCGATGGCCCGATAAAAATAGCTCACAACCTAGTATTGGTGTAACAATACTCTATCGGGCTGACTCCTAAGGTGCTCTCTCGATATACCGATAGAGTCAAGTTGTCAACAAAAGTAACCATGAATTATAATTTATGACCATGGGCATGAATTATCTTATTTTATCAATAATCACAAAAATATACCACACTTTGATTTTATGAACAATGCAAATTATAGTAATTTGTGTGACAAGATCCATATTATAGCCTACATTCACATTGCATCCATAAATACTAGTATACATATATCAATTAATAATATATATAAAGAATGCTAAAAGTTATCAATACTTAACATTGTTTATTATAATATTAATTAATAAAATATATTAAAAACTAATAATATATATAAAAACATATTTCTACTATTTTTATATATATTAATTAATAATATATATAAAAAACTATTTAAGCATACATATCTTAGTTTGTAATTTTAATCCAAAAGTATTTAAATTAACAACTATTTATTGGGAAGCTTTTAATTTAAAAAAAATTGAAAAATAGAAAAAAAAAACATTTTATGTGCTTGTTATTTTTAAGGAGCACATACTTCCACTTGCCTGTAATTTTGAATTAAGCTTCAAAAAGTTTACGAATATTCCTTTGTTGCTTCCATTGTATAACGCTTTTAGCGTAATTAAATAAAATTTGAAATTCCGCAGTGACGTAGTCCTACCCCATTCCTAACAAAATTCAATACCATCGGCCTAACAATGCTTCATCGACGGAACCCCATCACAATCCCGCTGATGGTCCGATAAAAATAGCTCACAACCTAGTATTGGTGTGACAATACTCTATCGGGCTGACTCCTAAGCTGCTCTCCCAATATACCGATAGAGTCAAGTTGTCAATAAAAGTAACCGTGAATTATAACCATGGCCATGAATTATTGAATGCATAAAGTATAACGGGGGAACAATGGTGCATCGGGGAAACATTATATGGCATCCCATCGATAGAATGAAGGATAGGTGTCCATCGGTGGAGAGGGTGGCTATCGGTGAAAGACTTATGTGACATCCCGTGGCATCGTACTGCGGTGCATTTATGAACTAGAATTTAAGTGAATTATATCACAAGTTGATCGCATAGTTGTTAAAAAATCCTAGAAGATTTCGCTTAGGGTAGAAGCAGAAAGTCAAAAACTTGGAGTTTTGACGCAGAAAAGACCAGTGGACTGTGGAGGCAACTCGGTGAGACTCACATAAGTACTTCACTTTTAGACCTAGCTGAGAAGCTATTTTACTCAAAAGCTTAAGATTTAAATAATGGAAGAGAGTACAGACAAACCTAAAGCTAAAAAATAGAAAACCGAAAAGCCTAAGGGACTCCTAAATGAAGACCTAATAGATCAATGTCCTGGGTCGGGGCCGAGACCCAAGAGGAGTGCTCAAATGAATCCTTCCATGGATCAATTATAGGAAAAACATAAGGGCTTAGGGGATATTTGGACACCACAACGAGGGTACGACCTCTTCATGTACCATTACAGAAAACAATTTAGGTTCCAACTAGTCTGCAATCCATGAAGGTTGAACCTGGGAAGACTTGTGGTGCCCAATGTGTTTGTGAACGCAAAGCTAATTAAAGCTCTTGCTATCAGATATGACCCCAAGAAAAGAACTATTCAGTCACATGGCGGGGGTGACATGCTTGTTATTTCTAGGGATCTCATTTCTAATGTCTTTCAGTTAGAGTGTTTACTGAATTTATCATTCATGCTCAAAGATCTCTTGATAGAGTATCACCACATGGATACTAGCTATAAGAGATGGAAATTACCTTTGCATAGGCCCAAGGATGATGGAGGCCAACTCAGGAGGTTCTCTAGCGGTGAAAACCCTCCTTTCCATGAAGATTTGTTCGAAGAGTATTTCCGATACACCTATTATTCAGCTGGTCAGGTTTTGGGAGTAGAGGTTCCGCCTCTCATGTCAATTGCCCCAATGGTCTTAGCTGCAGACATACAGAGCAAGGATGCCAGGCCATTTGATTATGCTAGCTACTTGGCCAACACCCTACATCGAGGGCTCGAAAAGATTAAAAATAATAGTGATAATATTAATTTTGAACACTATTCTTTGCTTATGCATTTGCTATTGTATGAGGGACAAGTCAGACGGGTCTGGAGTGAAGAATTAAGGATAAAAGATACAGATGAAAATGGAGATTTTAAACTTGTACAAATGTGGACTTCATTGTGGGACAGCCGATTTGGTAGGTCTCATTACCTTTATTTTGAAGAAATTTTTGTAAAACCATTGATGAAGTTGCTGGGGTATCCGTGCAACTATAACCTATCCGCAGAAGTACAAAGATTTCTAAGACCAAAGGAAAATGACTAGAGAAATAAAGTGAATCATAACTGGGGAGACTGGTATGCTTTCCCTGATTGTACAGTGATAAGGGTTTATGGGTTCGAAGGGGCTCCACACTTGATGCCATGAGTAGTTCCTGACCGAATTGCTTTTTTAGAAATTGTGAGGCAATTGGAAAAATCTGATTCCAAACACCTCAAAGGACATAGCAAACAATCAATTATGCCCAACACCTTATGTTTTGGAGACTTTACAGTGGTTGCCAATGAAGGATATGGAGAAATTGATGGTAAATTAGCACAGTACAACCTACCTCTAGGTGATGTAAGGAAACAATTTGATGTAGAAGGGTTTATTCACAAGGCGAGATTATCACAAGGGCTATCAGGTTATGAACATTTGTTCTCAATCGAAGATGTCATAAGAAACCATGATGAGGCTTCCACCAAGGAAAGAATGGCCGCCTATAACAAGATTATGCTTGCAGAGGAATGGAAGAGGAAAAATGTCCCATATTATTCAAAGGCATTTGGTGAGATACATGATCCTTTAACAAGAATTGAGCAACTCATCGCTCATGTCAATGAATTGGTAAAGGATGTTCCCCTAGTTGTTTTTGATGCACCTCATGCAACCTATTCAGGAGTACAAGATGAAGACATAGAGCCCTTGGATTACATACCTTCACAGCCTACTCCTCAGGAATGTTTTTCTGTAGATACTGATATAAGTGAAGAAGAGCAGAGTGATGAAGAGGGTGAGCAGGTCAAACAAATCAGTGCTCCTGTGATTGCACAGTATGATCCCCCTCAAGAGCAGAATATTGTAAGATTTGAGGCATCAAATGAAATATCTGATGATGTGAGGGTCATGGCTAGACAATAGTTTATTTTTGATGGTGATTTTGTTAAATCTTTTGAATTTAAATCATTTGTTTATGAATATAAAGGTAGAAAAATGAGACAACAGATACAAGATATCACTCCTGAACATGAGGCAACCACTCTGGAGGAATTGAAAAGGGAGGTAGAAAAGGAAATGGAGTCCATCACTCCTGAAAGAGGTAGGGAATTGCTTCAAGAAGCTGGAGTATTGCTCCTGCCAGGGTGGGATATTAGCTCTTCAATTGTATTTGATAGCTTTAGAAAAAGAGGGGATACGACAATGAACTTAACAGAAGAAGCAAGTGACAAAATGTATTCAGGATCTGGGTACAACCCAGATGAAGCCACCTTGCTTATTTGGTCACTGTATCTCCATGATAAAAGACTTGCTATAATTAGTAATCCAAACCAAGTGTTTGGTCATCTCTTGGTTCAACGAGTAGTGGATACCAACCCTATGGAGACAACAGAATTGAACATAAATTTAGAAAAATTTACCAAAGCACAGATCGATAAACTAATTAAGGAAAATGACAAACTGAAGAAGGAGCTAGCAAATCAGTGAGAAAAAACATCTTCCTCCTCCACATCAGAGTTGTACTCCCCATGGCTTGAAAAAGATAAGAGAGTGCTTGATGCATTGGCTGATGCAGCCTACTGGAAGAATTGCCATTTGAAATCCCTGGGGACATGCAAAGAATTGGAGAAAGAAGTGAAAACCATCAAATATAACACTATATCTGAAATGATAAAAGAAAGGTTCAATAAAATGATGAAATGTGCTCTTGAATATTGGGAAGGATTCAATCAGACATGCATTGCATTGGTGGAGAATGAACAATTGTAGCCTAGAATGATGGAGAAAAAAAAGGAGCTCGTAGATAAGAATGCCTTGGAAGGACAAATATTGTTGACATATAACAAGTTGGTAGAATCACATAACGGATATCATAACAGGCTTAGGGAAGATTTCGACTACTTTGATTCAGTCCCACTCCCGACACTTCATTTTGGCATTACAAACCCACGAGAATATGATGATTGGAAGGAAGAGCTTGATGGGCTTCTGACTGCTGCATTGCAAGAAATAAATGACAAGGATATGGTTTTACAAAACAGTCATAGGCAGCTCAAAAAAATAATGTCTCTTGAATATGATATGAAAGAGGCAATCTCTAACGCGGACACCTATGCTCAACAGGAGTACATCCATCACCTCTCTGCAGTCAATATGTTTATTACCCAAACTGTAGATTTGTCAGAATTAGATCCAACGGGACAACCATCAGATTCAAAGGAAGAACGCTAGCTGACAGCATGATGAGTGCCCTATCATGGAGTAGAAGCCTTGAATAGATCTTAGGTGCTCAGTGGTCATGTGCTTCTACTTGGAGATTAACGGATCGGTGCATTCACCTGCGACATTGTTTTATTTATAATTTGAGTTATGTTTAGTTGTCAAAACGTCATGACTTTTTGCAAGGGGTTTGTAGCTTGTTGCCTCTCATATATAAGAGAGATCAAGACCCCAATAGGAGATCAATGGATCATCACATAACTTTTAATTAGACTTTAGAGTAGAAAATAGTAAGAAGATAGATAATAGATTGCACTAATTCGCCCATCCATCTCATATCATAAACTTTTTTTATAATGCATATCATTTGAACTTTAAAGATCAATACAATGGAGAAGGTTACACATATTTACTGATTTGCTTTCGAATGTTCAACTATTGTGGATTCATATGCTTATAAGTTATTAACTTATTTGGCTGTCTCCAAAGTGGTTGTTTATGTTATTCAAAATTGCTTATGTTATTCAATTTGTCAGTACATTGAATTCGAATTTTTCAGGAATAGGGGTTGTGACCATGGGGTTTTAGATTTATTTATGGACATGATCATTGATCAAGTAGTAATGTGGTGCAGGAGCACCTACACCTCAACCTTCATTTTGGATCATTTGATGGTGAATAGGTTAGGAAGAGTATTTTTGAGTCTTTTGAGTGATTTTATCTTCAATAAGGTCTAACAAGACCATTGAGTAAGATCTAGGGTGAATCTTTAAGTTTTGGAGTCAAAATGTAGAAAATTGCAATCTTGCAAAAATGTAGTCATGTAGCCTTGAGAAGGCAAAATCCTAAATTTGTAATTGGATATGCAAGATTGAGGTCTTAAGGATGTAATAAGGATATTTTTAGTCCATTAGAATGGTTTTAGAAGTCATAGGTCTTTAGGATTAAAAAGTTACTTCAAAATTGCATAATTGCCATAATGTGATTTAATGTAATTTCAACATTAAGGATGTAATCACACTTTCCAACAGTTCCCTCCTTCAAAAATCAGTTGAGGGTCATTGGTAATGATGTGGAAAAGTTTAAATAGCCTCCTTTTGGTCGAGGCAGGTTGTTGGATGAAGTTTTGAAGCATTAAATATAATAAAAAACTCAGTTTTCCTGTTTTTTCCAGCGTTTTTCACTGTTCCCGTGCTTGGTACGGTCTGGTACAGAATTGTACGGACTCCCAATTGGAATGGTTTGAAATAGGGAAGAGTCTGCTTTATTTTGGTGGTGATTTGGATCGTTTTCATTAAGTATTGAGTAAGTTACATCAATTTTAGTGAAAGTGGGTCTGAAACCTTGCAAAACAAGGGTTTGGTCACCAAAATGGATGTAATTCCCATTTACACCATGGGAAAAATCTGAAAATTGGTGGAATGATAGATTTAGGGATCATATTCATGTTCCAATTTGTTTTAGAATAAAATATGGAGTTTTGCAAAATTTATGTGATGCCCTAGGTCTGGTTTTTGCTTTGTACAGTCCAAAATGTGATCATTTGAATAGAGTATTTGTTGTTTTTTGAGTATTTGAGAAAATATAATGGATGGGAAGCATGGAAAAGGTCTTGGGGAACCTTTTGGATTCTTTTAAAGGCATTAGGGGTTTTGGGGTGTGCCTTGACAAGTTGGAAGCTTCCTTGTACAGGCCAAGTTAAGCCTTGTGTATGGCTTGTAAATCAATTTTCTGATACATTTGTTTTGGGTGTTTGATCCTATGCTTTTGGGAACTTGTGGAGGATGGTGTTAGGAGTCTAAAACCATGTTTTATGGTCTAGTTAATGCTTTTAATCAGATTTTATTTTGACTGTCCTAATGGTGAATGTTACAAAGTTGCATGGGCTTGTGTAGGAGCAATGGAAGAATGGATGTTTTTGGGTGCAAGGTCTGTTTGTTTGGTCATGCTGTGCTATGTGAAGAGTATTTACATCATCCCCAAGTCTTTTTGAGATGTCCGGTTGTGTGAGTCAAGTTGAGTGGTCAAGTTGCTTGTTGGAAGGAATAGTGAAGTTCATTTGTGCATTGAGAGAAGTTTTTCAAAAGAAGGTGTTGCTTCCTCTGCCACTCTGCATCATAGTGGTATCAGAGCATCAGGAAGTAGATCTATTTTCATTTTGCAGGTTGAAGAAGAGGCAAGGTTGACAAGATGCCTCCAAAGAAGAATGATGTGGCTAAAGAGATGAAGGAGATGAAAGATAGGCATGCAAGAGAACTCAGAGAGTTGGAAGAGAGAGTCATAGCCTTGGAGACAAACAAAAGAAGGGAAGTGGAAGAGACTGAGACTGAAGAAGAGGAAGATGAGGAGTTTGAAGATGTGGAAGAAGAGCTTACTCCAGAGGATCAAAGAATTGCAAGGTTGCTGAAAGCAGTGAAGACTGACAAGCCTAAGGTAAAACTTGATGTTCCTAAGTATGGTGGTAGTTTAAATGATGAAGAACTATTGGATTGGATTGCTGCAATTGATAACCATTTTGAATGTGATGAGGTTCCTGAAGAACAAAGGGTCAAGATTACAAAAAATAAGTTGCAGGGTCATGATTTGGTATGGTGGGATTACCTTCAATCTGAGAGGAGGAAGCAAGGAAAGTCTAAGATCACATCATGGGATAAGATGATATCAAAGCTTAAAGGTAAATTCTTACCCAAGGATCACCAAGTTCAATTGTTTAAGAGACTACAAAACTTAAGACAAAGGGAAATGGATATTAAGTCTTATACTGAGGAGTTTTATAAATTGAGTTTAAGATCTGGTCATCATGAGAATGAAGATGAAAAGATTGCTAGATATGTTGGTGGTTTAAGGCTTAACATACAAGATGAATTGGTTTTGGCTAACCCTAGGAGTGTAGAGGATTGTTATCAAATGGCTATCAGGGTGGAGGAGAAAATGAAGAGAAGGCAAGACAAAGCAGTTAGAGGAAGAGGTAATGCATCAAGAGGAAGAGGATTCATGTCTAGTTCAAAGCCAACTAATGATAATCAAGAGGATACCATGAAAAGTCAAGAGCAATCTGATTCTAGAGGTGGATGGAGAGGCACAAGAGGAAGATTTGGAGGAGGTAGGAATCCTAACAATGCTTTTTCAGGGAGATGCTACACTTGTAACCAGCCTGGACATCCATCCTTCAAGTGTCCTGAAAGGCAAGGCTCAAGCTCTCATGGTGGAGAAAGGAGGAACCAATTAGTGCATGAAGATGAAGAAAGTGTGACCTCACCTGTGGTGAACCTTACATCTGAAGTTGGAGAGAGTTTGATGATCAGGAGAGCATTACTCAAGGTGCCAATCTCTGAAGAATCCCCACAAAGGAAATCACTTTTCAGAATCAATTGCAAGGTACAAGGTAAAGTATGTAGAATGGTAGTGGATTCAAGTTCAACTGAAAACATGGTTTCTTGTGAAATGGTGAATAAACTGAATTTGAAAAGAGTTCCTCATGAATTACCTTATAAAGTATCTTGGTTAAGTAATGGTCAATCTTTGGTAGTAAATGAGCAAGCTATTGTAGATTTCCAGATTGGTGAGTACAGGGATAGTGTTATTTGTGACATTCTTCCAATGGACTGTTGTCACATACTCCTTGGAAGACCATGGCAATATGATAGATGTGCTTTGCATGATGGGAGAGTAAACAAATATACAATCATGAAAGGTGGTCAAAGGTTTGTTTTAACTCCTTGGGTAGAAGATGAAAAGGGTAAGGCAAAGGTTATTATGTGTGGAAGGAAAGAACCTATTAATGTTGTGAAAGAGATCAAAAATTCTGATGTTGTGAATAAGTATAGGTCTGATAATGCAACAGGTCTAAAGGAAAGTACAGGGGTAAAGTCTGATTTGACAATGAGTTTGCATGATAGTGTGATGGTAGGAAGCATTGAATGCCCTATAGTTAAGACCAGGTCTGAGAAACAAACAAATTTTGCAGGAAATACAGTACCTAAGTCTGATTTGACAGTGATAAAACAACTTGATGAGGCAGTGAGTGAAAGACAAGAAAAACAGGGCATAAAAGATAGTTGCAAACATGAAGGTGACAAAGGAAAGAAGAAATATCATAGAGTTACTAATCCTTGTTTGTATGCAGGTTCAAAACATAGTAAACAATCCAATCTTGGCCAGGGAAAAGATAAAAGACTGTTTGCAGGTCTGAGAACAGAGGAGATGAAAAATGCTTATGTGAACACATTCCAAGGTGATAGAAGTGCAGGGCAGATTGCACAACCAGTGTACATGAACCAGTGGAGTGGATTGGTGAACCAATGGAGTCTTCATGAAGCTTGGAGATAGTGGATTCAAGGACAACTCATGAGGCATGAGTCTTTTCTAGGGGGGGTGTATGGTGCAGGAGCACCTACACCTCAACCTTCATTTTGGATCATTTGATGGTGAATAGGTTAGGAAGAGTATTTTTGAGTCTTTTGAGTGATTTTATCTTCAATAAGGTCTAACAAGACCATTGAGTAAGATCTAGGGTGAATCTTTAATTTTTGGAGTCAAAATGTAGAAAATTGCAATCTTGCAAAAATGTGGTCATGTAGCCTTGAGAAGGCAAAATCCTAAATTTGTAATTGGATATGCAAGATTGAGGTCTTAAGGATGTAATAAGGATATTTTTAGTCCATTAGAATGGTTTTAGAAGTCATAGGTCTTTAGGATTAAAAAGTTACTTCAAAATTGCATAATTGTCATAATGTGATTTAATGTAATTTCAACATTAAGGATGTAATCACACTTTCCAACTATTCCCTCCTTCAAAAATCAGTTGAGGGTCATTGGTAATGATGTGGAAAATTTTAAATAGCCTCCTTTTGGTCGAGGCAGGTTGTTGGATGAAGTTTTGAAGCATTAAATATAATAAAAAACTCAGTTTTCCTGTTTTTTCCTTTCCAGCATTTTTCAATGTTCCCGTGCTTGGTACGGTCTGGTACAGAATTGTACGGACTCTCAATTGGAATGGTTTGAAATAGGGAAGATTCTACTTTATTTTGGTGGTGATTTGGATCGTTTTCATTAAGTATTGAGTAAGTTACATCAATTTTAGTGAAAGTGGGTCTGAAACCTTGCAAAACAAGGGTTTGGTCACCAAAATGGATGTAATTCCCATTTACACCATGGGAAAAATCTGAAAATTGGTGGAATGATAGATTTAGGGATCATATTCATGTTCCAATTTGTTTTAGAATAAAATATGGAGTTTTGCAAAATTTATGTGATGCCCTAGGTCTGGTTTTTGCTTTGTACAGTCCAAAATGTGATCATTTGAATAGAGTATTTGTTGTTTTTTGAGTATTTGAGAAAATATAATGGATGGGAAGCATGGAACAGGTTTTGGGGAACCTTTTGGATTCTGTTAAAGGCATTAGGGGTGTTGGGGTGTGCCTTGACAAGTTGGAAGCTTCCTTGTACAGGCCAAGTTAAGCCTTGAGTATGGCTTGTAAATCAATTTTCTGATACATTTGTTTTGGGTGTTTGATCCTATGCTTTTGGGAACTTGTGGAGGATGGTGTTAGGAGTCTAAAACCATGTTTTATGGTCTGGTTAATGCTTTTAATCAGATTTTATTTTGACTGTCCTAATGGTGAATGTTACAAAGTTGCATGGGCTTGTGTAGGAGCAATGGAAGAATGGATGTTTTTGGGTGCAAGGTCTGTTTGTTTGGTCATGCTGTGCTGTGTGAAGAGTATTTACATCATCCCCAAGTCTTTTTGAGATGTCCGGTTGTGTGAGTCAAGTTGAGTGGTCAAGTTGCTTGTTGGAAGGAATAGTGAAGTTCATTTGTGCATTGAGAGAAGTTTTTCAAAAAAAGGTGTTGCTTCCTCTGCCACTCTGCATCATAATGTGGGCTACAAAATGGATCTTGTCACACAAATCCTTGCAATTTGTGCTAATCATAAAATCAAATGTAGTGTATTTTTGCAGTATGTGGGATGTGGGTGAGGTGTAAGTTGGTGGATACTGATAAGGATTTTTAGTCAAAACATAACAGAAGCTAACAGTTCAACATCCATAACTTATAAGCTTTAGCTCTACCGGGAAGTAAATATAATGAGCTAATAGTTCAACATCCATAACATGAAAATGGAAGCTCTACCAAGAAGTAAATATAATGAGCTAATAGTTCATCACTAGTTCAAATGATAAAATAAATAATACAGAATCCAGATAATTGAATATCATCACAATACTGAAGTCTGAATTTGAGCTTTTTAATTGAGTTTCACATGAAGGAGTACATATTGGCATTGGCAATGCAAAATCTTTCCAATGCCCAAAGACAGGTCTGCACAGAGCTGAGTTGGAACTTCGAAACTCATATTAACAAAAATTGAAAATAATAATTCAAGTCACTGTATAGACTTTTCTAGCAACTTCCACTCCTCAGGTGGTGGAATTTCCATTTGCTCTAACTGATGTTGTTTACTTGAAGTTTTGTTAACATTTCTTGATTGTAATTGGAAATGGAACCTGTCTTGAATTCTTCAGTCAATTTTGCATTCAAGGTTATCAGTGTTCTGATGGAATCCAAATAGTTCACATCTTGGTTCTAAGGAAACTGGTCCAAATCAATCTTCCTTGCACCTTCCATCTTCTTTCTGAAAGCATCCTTTCCAATGAATCGCTCATTTGTGTCAAAAGGCTCTTGAAAACCAAGCTCTGTGAAGTTCCTTACCTTTTCATCCACCACCTTCATCTTGCCTGCAACCAAATGCAAATATTCCTTTGTTCCAGACATTCTCGAACACTTTTCAATGATAGATGACAACTTCATTAAGGTTTCAATCTGATTAGTAATCCCTTTTGATTTCAGATTATTGTCACTGGCTTTGTAGACTGTTTGTAGAACTTCATTTGCAGATTTCTCTAATTCCAGCACCTTTTTGTTGTCCACTAAATATTTGTTGAGCTTCTTATAATGTTTTCTGGTAGCATCAATCAATTGAAACATGTCACACAAATGATCAAACCTCTGCATTATTTCATCCCATATCTTTTGTTTCATATGCCTCACTATATCTCTACAAAATGCAGATAACCTATTTTGAGAAGACTTAATTTCTTTTTTTGCTTCTGTCAGCTTTGTCTCCAATCTTTCATTTGTTTTTCTCTGTTTCTCCAATTTTTGTTCCCACTGTGCATTTCCATTCGCAATGTTTAGTCTTAAGTTTTCTGAAGTGGATTTTTCCTCATCATATTTCTCGTTGCTCTCATCTAGCCTTTGCTTCAGGTCATTCAATTCTCTCTCATTTGATTTATCCTCATTGCTTGCTAATGTAGAGGCAGATTTTATTATTCTTTTTTCTAATTCATTGCTCTTGTTATCTGCTGCTTTCCTATTTGCTTTCTCACTTGCTAGGTCTGCCTATAACTTTTCTATTTGGATCTGCAACCTTTTCTTCTCTCTATCTTGCTTTAGCTATGATGTGTACACCAATTCATTGTTCTTCTTTGATACATTAATTTTGTCAGTATTTTTCAGGTCAGAAAAATCCAATTGAAAATTGGTTACTTGGTATTCAGATCGATCCATTTGATTTGTTGGTTTGTTTTGAACTGTGGGAACAACAATTGTGTACTCCATGATTTCTTTATTTGTGGCAAATGTGGGTAATACCATGGTTGTTGCAGCCTCTGAAGTTACAGCAGATGCACTCTCCATTAGTTGCTTCTTTTCTTTTTTATTCAAGTCTGATTTCTTTTTAAACTCTTCAATGAAATCATAACCTGGGGAGGCAGGAACAATGGAATGCTTGAATGGCAAAGGAATAGGAGTACTTGCAGTTGCTAATGCTGTCACACCCACACTAACTTGATTTGTGGGAGTTTCTGGAAATAACTCCTTTGTGGTACTGGTGGATCCACTGATAGTGTGACTTTGACCTCTCAAAATCCTTTGCCTCTTTTGATTGCCTTGATCACCTGGTGTTTCTGTGGTATCTTTTTTTGTTTTCCTCTTAGTATTGTGTGTAATTTGTCATTGTTGCATATGTTGATCACTACTAGTACTACTACCCATACCATCACCACCAATGGCACTCCCAGTTGCACTAAGCTGTCCACCAAGGGCATGTCCTAGTTGTGATTGTATCTAACCATGAGGATGAGGATTAGAAGCTCTAACAAATTGAGCTTCACTTGTATGCCCTTGGTCTAGCTTTTCACCTCCAAGCCCAAGGCTAGATTTATCAATTGGTTTTCTATGCTCAACATCTGTTACCGTCCAAGGGCCTTGTCCTTTGGACCCCAAAGGACCACCTTCATAACCAATTTTTTCAAGTATGGCTGCTCCTGAAGTATATGTTGAAGCATATTTTGCTTTTGTGGCCTCACTTAAACTAGGTTTGTAATTGGCATGGCTTTGTTCTCCTTCTTCCATATCAACATCATCATCAGATTCATCATGTTCATTAGGATGCTCATGCTCTATATTCCACAATTTGCTAAATTCTTCATCTTCTTTGTTATTATCATACTCTTCAAGAACTCTTGGATCACCTAGGTCCTTCCTCATAGACCAAAAGGCGGTAATTTTTGATCGTGACCATTTTTTATCTATAAGTTCCGTCTCTAGAGAACCTAGAATTTTTACTCTACTAGATGGTTTATCACTTTTTACATAAATTTTTTTGTATGTCCTGATTGTCTTTTGGTGCAATGCCATAATTTCTGCTGACAATTGTTCAAAAGAAATACCATTCTCAACAACACTTTTCTCCATTGCTATTTTGACCTCATCCCAAGAATCCTTGTTTCTCAAGTTTTCAAGCAAGGGTTTACTTTGATGTTGAATTCTATTTGCAGCATTCCTATTGGCCACAATCATTGATTTAATGATGTCACATGGATCATACTGCCAGTGACAGATAGGATCAAAGTCAAAAAAATTCAAAAGATTATGTGCCACACTAAATGCTTTTCTCTCAAATGTGAACCCTCCACATGAAAAAGGTAAAGAAGGAAATAAGGTCTTCTTTTGCTGACTGAGAAAGTGTAGTTCATCAGCACTCTGCACCTGCCTTACATATTCCAATGCAAAAACCCTTTCTGTCACATGTATTGGAAGTTTGTATGGCTGTACTCCCGATCCATAAAATCTTAGCACAGTATATTCTTCCATTAAGTACCAATCAACTAATTGTATTTCTTTTCCTAGTTGCATGCAGTTTCTACATGACATAGGCAATCTAGGCATTGGATTATTTGTAATTACTTGATGCAATGGAGCCAAAAAGTAGTCTACAAAATGATTGTAGTTCCTTCAAGAATCATGCATCCTTATCTCATTGGTCCATTCATAAATTAGAGCCATTGTTTTTTCCTCTGCATTACTGTAGGGCTGAATCTGAAGCTTGTTGGCCTGAAACATTCCTCTAAATTTGAATAGAAAAAGATAGCACAAGTAGGTTGTGAACCTAAATGTCTTCGTGGAACCTGCTTTAATCATTAAAAATTGTTTATGCATGGATTCTACAATGTGTTGTGTATAATTATATTTAACATGTTCTTTAGTACAATGTATATTATATACCATTTCCAGGAGGCTTGCACCCACTTCCAAATTGCTATCCAGACCGAGGCAAAATGCAAGCATGGAAATAGTATCCTGAACCCATGGTTTAAAAAAATCCAAATTATAAGGAGGCTTATGACCACCTTTCAATTTGTTTCTATCCTTAACTATTTGATTTAAGAAATCATTTTTCAGCCTTTCTTCCACTACTTCATAATCACTAGCAAGCTTTTTTAGGTCAATGTGGTGGTTTTCAAATTCTTCGGTTGTAAACCCCAACACTTTTCTAAGTTCTTCTGCATTAATGGATAACAATTCTTCTTGGTTATCTTTATTAACAATTGCTCTTTTCTTATCATCATAATTTTTGGCACAGATCATGCTAAATTTTGGGCAAGGGAAAACTTCATGTAACATCATGCGCCCTAATCTAGTTACCCACGGTGCACTGATACTATCAACTTCTATTCGCTTTGCAGCCTTATTCTGAGATGAAAATCTAAGTTCTGAGGTACGCCTACCATATATTTCAGGATCATAAATATCATGGTACCCATCGGTGAAACCTGGGGTTTTAAGCAATTCTGCATAATGCATTTTTTTATCAGACATTGCTGTAGTGGTACTGGTGGTAGACATGCTTGTACAAATGTGAAGTTGTGTAATTTGAATTCCCTAATAAGTAATACCTATTAGTCCTCCTTAATTTTAATGAATTCTTGAGTCTCTAAAGTCTAAAACCAAACTTCAAACTTTGACAAAATAAGATTTTAAGAAATGCCAAATGATGAAAGTTGAAATGTAGCCGCGAGAGTTCTTTCACTTACCTCGATTATGAGTCCCAACGCTTGAAAACTGGAATGGCGTTGTTGGAAGTGGAACTGTGGAATCCAAAATAGGGTGGTGGACTACAATGAGCAATCTAAAGATTGAAGACTTTAAAAATCACTGTACAATTTCAAAGTGCAAAGTGCTTTAAATGTTTTTTTTCTCGTGATTGGAACGTAAAAGTGAATGGCACGTCTTAGGAGTTAGGTCTACAAGACTACAAGTTGCAAATTCTTCATCGTTGATCTTTTTAAATCTAACGGCTATAGGGTGATTCCGGAGGTTTAAGTTGGGAAGCCCATCGCTCTTTGCATGTCATTACGGAATGCAACTACAACCATACATCAAATGTTCATCCAACGGTTGAAACTTGAGTAGTTAATGATATTAACTTTTAAAATAAACATTAATCACTTGACAGTTGACACTTAGCTGTACAAAGTGCTTTAAATGCTTTGTTTCTCGAAATTGGAACATTAAAGTGAATGACACGTCTTAGGTCTACATGTTGAAAATTCTTCACTATTGATCTTTTTAAATCTAACGGTTATAGGGTGATTTTGGAGGTTTAAGTTGGGAAGCCCATAGCTCAATGCATGTCATTACGGAATTTGATGGTCTATTAAATATTTGATCATTTTTTCAATTTTAGACCGTATATTATAGCTATAAAATTTATTAGACCGTATAGTTTGACTTGCTATATTTTTATTAAACCGTAAAAAAAATTATATAGTATTTTAATTTATAATATATATCATTTTATAATTTTTATTATAAAAAGAAAATAGAATATAACTTTTTTGAATATTTTTAATATGAATTTAGAAACTTTTGACTTTTTTATAATAGCCATCATTTTTTATATTAATATATATATATGATTTATAATATTATTATAAAAATATATATTAATTTAGAATCTTTTCAAAATAAAACATAATTATTTTTAATTTACAGAATATATTTAACAAGATTTATTTTTAATACGATTTTAGAAACTTTTGTTAATTGTTAATTATAATAGTAGATTTTTATATTTATCACTAATAATTATCATTGTTTTCTAATTTTTCAAGATAATCCATTTATAAAAGATTTTATATAAAAATTCGTAAATTAAACAATTTTTTTGATAAGCATTTAAATGACCAAACCGTCATAAAATTTTCATATTGATTGTTTGCTATTGTCATAATCTTAACCATTGATCTTTCTAAATCTAATGGTTATGGGGTGATTCCGAAGGTTTAAGTTGGGAAGCCCATCGCTCTGTTCATTTCATTACAGAATGTAACCACAGCCATACATCAAATGTTCATCCAACGGTTGAGCTTGAAACTTGAGTAATTTACTAATTTATGATATTAACTTAAAAAAGTTAACATGACACATGTGTTTTAAAGTCAATACCATAGGCATCGGCCTAACAATGCTTTATCGGTGGAACCCCCATCACAGCCCCACTGATGGCCCGAAGGCAAAGACTCATAGCTCATAATATTAACTTTAAAGTTTAAAAAGAAACACTAATCACTTGACAATTTAAGTTGACACTTAGCAGTACAAACTACAAAGTGCTTTAAATGCTTTGTTTCTCGAAATTGGAACATTAAAGTGAATGACACACCTTAGGTCTAGACTCTACAAGTTGGAAATTCTTAATCTTAACCGTTGATCTTTCTAAATCTAACGGTTATGCGGTGATTCCGGAGGTTTAAGTTGGGAAGCCCATCGCTCTGTTAATTTCATTACGGAATGTAACCATAGCCATACATTAAATGTTCATCCAACGGTTGAGCTTGAAACTTGAGTAATTTACTAATTTATGATATTAACTTAAAAAATTTAACACGACACATGTGTTTTAAAGTCAATACCATAGGCATCGGCCTAACAATGCTTTATCGATGGGACCCTCATCACAGCCCTGCCGATGGCCCAAAAGCGAAGACTCATAACTCATAATATTAACTTTAAAGTTTAAAAATAAACACTAATCACTTGACAGTTTGAGTTGACACTTAGCAGTACAAACTACAAAGTGCTTTAAATGCTTTGTTTCTCAAAATTGGAACATTAAAGTGAATGACACGTCTTAGGTCTAGACTCTACAAGTTGGAAATTCTTAATCTTAACCGTTGATCTTTCTAAATCTAACGGTTATGTGGTGATTCCGAGGGTTTAAGTTGGGAAGCCCATCGCTCTGTTCATTTCATTACGGAATGTAACCACAGCCATACATCAAATGTTCATCCAATGGTTGAACTTGAAACTTGAGTAATTTACTAATTTATGATATTAACTTAAAAAAGTTAACATGACACATGTGTTTTAAAGTCAATAACATAGGCATCGACCTAACAATGCTTTATCGGTGGAACCCCCATCATAGCCCCGTCGATGGCCCGAAGGCGAAGACTCATAACTTATAATATTAACTTTAAATTTAAAAAATAAACACTAATCACTTGACAGTTTGAGTTGACACTTAGTAGTACAAACTACAAAGTGCTTTAAATGCTTTGTTTCTCGAAATTGGAACATTAAAGTGAATGACACATCTTAGGTCTAGACTCTACAAGTTGGAAATTCTTAATCTTAACCGTTGATCTTTCTAAATCTAACGGTTATGGGGTGATTCCGGAGGTTTAAGTTGGGAAGCCCATCGCTCTATTCATTTCATTACGGAATGTAACCACAACCATACATCAAATGTTCATCCAACGGTTGAACTTGAAACTTGAGTAATTTACTAATTTATGATATTAACTTAAAAAAGTTAACATGACACATGTGTTTTAAAGTCAATACTATAGGCATCGGCCTAACAATGCTTTATCGATGGAACCCCCATCACAGCCCCACCAATGGCCCGAAGGCGAAGTCTCATAACTCATATTATTAACTTTAAAGTTTAAAAATAAACACTAATCACTTGACAATTTAAGTTGACACTTAGCAGTACAAACTACAAAGTGCTTTAAATGCTTTGTTTCTCGAAATTGGAACATTAAAGTGAATGACACATCTTAGGTCTAGACTCTACAAGTTGGAAATTTTTAATCTTAACCGTTGATCTTTCTAAATCTAACGGTTATGGGGTGATTCCGGAGGTTTAAGTTGGGAAGCCCATCGCTCTATTCATTTCATTACGGAATGTAACCACAACCATACATCAAATGTTCATCCAACGGTTGAACTTGAAACTTGAGTAATTTACTAATTTATGATATTAACTTAAAAAAGTTAACATGACACATGTGTTTTAAAGTCAATACCATAGGCATCGGCCTAACAATGCTTTATCGATGGAACCCCCATCACAGCCCCGCCGATGGCCCGAAGGCGAAGTCTCATAACTCATATTATTAACTTTAAAGTTTAAAAATAAACACTAATCACTTGACAGTTTGAGTTGACACTTAGCAGTGCAAACTACAAAGTACTTTAAATTCTTTGTTTCTCAAAATTGGAACATTAAAGTGAATGACACGTCTTAGGTCTAGACTCTACAATTTGGAAATTCTTAATCTTAACCGTTGATCTTTCTAAATCTAACGGTTATGTGGTTATTCCAGAGGTTTAAGTTGGGAAGCCCATCGCTCTGTTCATTTCATTACGAAATGTAACCATAGCCATACATCAAATGTTCATCCAACGGTTGAACTTGAAACTTGAGTAATTTACTAATTTATGATATTAACTTAAAAAAATTTAACATGACACATGTGTTTTAAAGTCAATAACATAGGCATCAACCTAACAATGCTTTATTAGTGGAACCCCCATCACAGCCCCGCCGATGGCCCGAAGGCTAAGACTCATAACTCATAATATTAACTTTAAAGTTTAAAAATAAACACTAATCACTTGAAAGTTTGAGTTGACACTTAGCAGTACAAACTACAAAGTGCTTTAAATGCTTTGTTTCTCGAAATTGGAACATTAAAGTGAATGACACATCTTAGGTCTAGATTCTACAAGTTGGAAATTCTTAATATTAACCGTTGATCTTTCTAAATCTAACGGTTATGGGGTGATTCCAGAGGTTTAAGTTGGGAAGCCCATCGCTCTATTCATTTCATTACGGAATGTAACCACAACCATACATCAAATGTTCATCCAATGGTTGAACTTGAAACTTGAGTAATTTACTAATTTATGATATTAACTTAAAAAAGTTAACATGACACATGTGTTTTAAAGTCAATACCATAGGCATCGGCCTAACAATGCTTTATCTGTGGAACCCCCATCATAGCCCCACCGATGGCCCGAAGGTGAAGACTCACAGTCATAACTCATAAGGTGCGCTCCCGTCTCCCAGTCCCCGATATACCGATAGAATCAACAAAAGTAAGCACATCGTTGTAACACATAAACATCAGTGGAACGAATGATTGTATTCCCCCAATGGCCTGATATAACCATGAATTCTCAAGTGCATGTTGCATAGAGTATATTACTTAATTTCTCGAAAGAAAAAAATCGATTTGAATATATTAAATTATTAATAGATAGTGACACTGAAGTTCCAAACTCAGAAAACAACTCTTTACTCTTAAACGTAAATGAATAACGAAGATTCAAGAGTAGCACAACACAACCATTTATTTTATTGCAACTGAATTTCAATGTCACATTATTACATATCTTTTTATAGACGAGTAGCACTGTAGCTCCTGTTTTGTATAAATAACATATGTCAGTGTGTCACTTTAGTACTTACTACTTTACATAGACAAAATTTAATGATTTATTCCAAGTTGTTGCTCGTTACAATGAATTACAAATTGATTCCAATTTTCAAGCTTTGTTGTTGAAAACCTAATACACATCTATCTCTAAAAGTAAATCTGGCTCTGAAAATAAATTCATGATTCCAAGCTTCTGCTGGTGGATTTTCCAACCATGCTGGGCAAAGGGGGTTCCAATTACTCCTGGGGAAATGGGAGCCATGAAGATACAAAATGTACTTATCCCCTTCGAGAACTAGAGTCATATAGAAGATGAGAAACAAATGTCTCTTTGAAAATAAATGCATGGAGCCTGCCTGGCCAACCATGCTGGGGAAATGGGAGTTGTTAGAATACAGAAGGAGAAACAGATCTACTCCCAGCTTTTACCTACAGCCTCTATGAATTTGGATAGCACTTATCTCCATCAGAGCTCCTCATCTTGGTTCAAAACCCATCTGAAAATTCAAGTTAACCAAATCAACTTCTTTCGATTTCCACCCATTTTGAACTTGAAGGAAATTCATCTTTTACTGATTACTCTGTAACTACATAATTGTAGGTAGGAGAATTTACAATATCCCTAATATTGGATCATCTTCTTTGTGAATCCTTATTAACCCTAGAAAATAAAAACCCTTATGGCACTATCTACTAATCACTGAATCACTATCCCTATTTATGGGCCACCAGTGCCGCTACCAACCTGTATAATTAAAATTTATAATTTGATTGACGTCTTGCTACGTGCCAACTTGAACTCTACCTCAAGCTAACAAGCTGTCAAATCACTCATTCAAACGATATGAAATCATTACAAATCTTGTTTCATTAAAGCTATGAGTTGTCCAAGAAATTGCTTCGGATGTTCATATCACATATGGCATTAATTTCTGCCACTGCCACTGCCAAGTGCCAACCACAGTTTCTTCAAAAATATTGAGAATTTAAATGAAATGAAATGTACAACATCGAGATTCAAGGCATTGAAAAGAGTGAATGAGCGATGAATTAATCTGAATTTGACCTAACACTAACAGATAAACAATAACATTGAACAATTATCATGAAGAAACACAATTCATTCATAATTAAAGGGAAGCATTGATAAATACAAAGATTTAGAAATATATTATTTTATCTCTCTAATGCCAAAAATGTGGTTTCACAGACTTGTCACCCCACACCCTATACAATCAACATTCAAAAAGCGCTCAAAAGCTGAAACTACGCCCCCTTATCATTATGTGTCACAAATTCACAATTTACTAAAGGATTCGTGTATGTTGTATCGTTGTTAAACTGCTGGAGGTTCTGGGACTCTGTACAGCTCCAACTGCATTTCCATAACAAAATTATGAAATTCAGCGCGTTCTTCTTCTTCTTCTAAAAAAAAATCACCCTGTTGTACTCAACATTGCTGGTTTTCTCTTTCCACGCCACTGAACGTAGCTGGGAAATGATTTATGAGTTGATCTTCTTTAGGCCAATTCAAATTGGGTTGCATGAAGGCCACAATTTCATCTTCCCATACCCTAATATTGGCTGGAAGTACCATTTTGAGGAAACTCTGAGTATGGAGTTCAAAATGCAGGCTCACTTAACTTTACAATCTACTACTAAATTCGTTTCTCCAAACTCCTTAATACCTTATTTAAGATCTATCCAGTTGGTGTTTGAAAAGACATCCCTTAATGGCATCGTACAATTCATTAAATGAGTTGTCACTTCGAAAGTTGTGCATCCCGCCGAGGTCACCCAATCGCTGAGAAACATAACTTTATAACCATTTGTACGGTAATAAAATCTCAACCATTGATTTCTAGAAATCTAACGGTTCTAGTGATATTCCGGAGGTTTCAAATCGCAAGTCTACTGCTTGATAGATTTACTTCCAGAATGTAACTACAGTCATCCATCGAACGACCCATATGATTTTTATTTCGCCACTGGATTTTTTTATTATTTTTAGATTCATTTAAATTCACCAATGAAAATATAATTTTTGCTTTGAAAAAAGGTTTTAATCGCCAATGGAAAAAACATTCTGGTTTGAAAAATGGGTTTATTTGCCAATGAAACCTATTTTATTCGATTTAAATAAATTACAATTCACCACGATTTTCCATAGACTTCCATGGATTATAAAAGATTCACCAATGGGGATTATTTTTTTCTCGAAAAACGAAGAAAATGCCAAAAAATTTAATATTTTTCATCGAGAAGTATACAGGATTCGCCAGGATTTTACACCTGTGCTGAGGGGGGGGTTTCTTAAAGTTATCCCTGGCCTTAATCATCACCAAGGAAGGAATTTGATTATGAGGAAGAAGGAGAACTTGGGGGAGACTTAGGATTTTTTTCTTTAAGTGGATCATCTCTAATGATACTCACTTCAGAGATGACCTCCATAGAGGGTATCAATGAGGAACATGCTATAGCATCAACGGTTAAGGACAAAATATAATTCTCAAGAGTAGATATGACTAAAGCACAACTGGAAACCACTAGCTCACAAAGGTGAACAATTTATAGATCCAATTTAACTGTAACCACCCAATTATTTGTGACATACTTTAAGAAATGATGTAAGGTAGAGGTCACAACATCCATTGCATGAATCTAGGGTCTCCTCAAGAGAATATTGTATGGTAGTAGGCCAGGCATCACATAAACCAACGTAGGTAAGGTAATGAGACCTAGCTACAAAGCTAGTATTATTGTACCTAGATCTTGGTGGAAAATATTATCAAACTCGTGAATATACAGAGGAGCTGCCAAATAAGATGAAAAACCTTGATCTTAGGTAATAGTTCGATACCACAAACATTGAGAGTAGAACTAGTGTTAATGAGAGTATGCCTAATATTGATATTATTAACATTAATTTTAATCATCAAGGGATCCACTTGCTTCTACATTTTTGAAGGTGAGACTTCTTGCAGATGGAACATAATATTCGACAAATCTTCTCGAATATGGGCTAACAATGCATTGACATCCGTAGGCCTAGTGGAGGTAGGAAAGAGAATATTTTGTAAATCTTTCTGAAGCATCTATCGGTAAACCAAAGCGGTCTAAAGCAAGTCCCAAAGTGAGATCTTAGTCGGAGTAACACAAAGTTTCTCTACAAGATCATAATCACTTGGTTCTTTAGTCATAGGTTTAGGTGCTGAAGGAAGGCTTGGTTGAGAAGGTGGTTAAGAAGAAGGAACTTGAGTGGGTTGTGATGTAGGAATAGAAGGTTGTTGATCCAAGTTATGTTTATTTCTCCTTGTATTGTATGTGTGCCCAATAGCATTATAGGAAGTATAGTTTGTAGCTTTCATGAACCTTGAGTATAATTCTAATGAATCACTACGACATGAGATCCCATAGATATAATTATTCTCCCTAAAGGATGAGTCAGCCAGAGTCACGTAAATGATGATCTTCTTAGGGCTCAGAGGATCCATAAAGACTACAACCATATTTACCGATTTCCCAGCTTGTGAAGAGGGAGTTTGTTTAGAAGCTTTACAAATAGGGGAGAGCACTTCTAGGAAACCGCCTAGAGCGTCTTCCAACATATCGAAATCTTTAGAGTAGAAAATGGATTGTCATAAACATGCAACATCATAAAAATATATCCAACGTGTTCATGTCAGGTTCACCAAAATGTGATCTAAGAGGGATTCACTGCTTAGGGCTCTCTTTGTTCTCTAGAGATTACCAAGGAACGAACTACCCTTATACACCTCAGCACAAGAAATTTACCAAAACAATAAATAGATACACTCAAATTATATTTCAGAGGAAACCAATTTTGGTCTAGAGAGAGTGAAACTTCAAGGTTCCTACCTCAGATGTGTGAGCTCTTGGCCAAAAGATGCAAGTGTGGTTTCATGATGCCAGCGCAACTCGCTATTGTCTAAAAGATGCGTTGGTGTCCTAAGAAGTAGAGGGCTTAGGAACTAAAGCAAGTGGAACCAAGTTTCACTTCCAAGCTCAGACCTAGGATGTACTAAATTAAATAACCAAATAGGAAGTCAAAACCTGAAACAAACATAAGAGGACTTGGAGAAAATTCACCTTTTACTAGATGTTCGGATCTTCACTCCAAGCTCTGCTTCACAATCTATACACAAAAGAACAAGGGGAAAAGGTTGGGGCTATATAGTGGTCTACCTCAGTCAAACCCCCATTTTTGTGTTCCCACCTCCACAGATAGTTAGGATGAAAAGGAGTGCAAATAAAGTAAACAAAGCATGTGGTGAAAGAAAACCCCGCTTTAGGAGTAGAGTCCACACCACAAAGTAGTAAATAAACAAGTAGGGAAGAAAAGTGTGAGAGAGAGTGTTACCCATAGGCCTAGACCCTCTCCAAAGCACACAGATTCACCATTGAGTTCTTTCTTGAGAGTTCTTGCTGCTATAAGGACCTTAGTCCGACATTGCTTCGCTTGTGAGAGTGCTACTATCAAAGATGATGAAAAATCCAAGATGGAGAAAATGTTGAGAGAGCTTGAATGAATGACTTCCAACCGCAAAATGAGAGAAAAGAAGGGGTTTTTGATACATGCAAGGGTAGAAAAGAGCCATTACGTTTGAAATCTAACTATTAGAATACGTGTCGAGAGAGTCAAGATTCTATATTCCTTGTTTCAAACTCGAAAAACCATCAAGACGGTAGCACGCCACACAAATTTCCACATGCAATGTAGACGTCCAAAGCCTATATCTTCAAAAAAAGTGTCATCAAGCTTCTGTTACTTTGCCACAAGTCTGCATGAAGTCAAAATCATAAAATTCTAATTCATGGGATTTTCATCATTAATTCTCTAAGGTGTCAAATTCTAGGAAAAAATACAAAAATGTGGAATTTACCTTAGGTGCAATTTTGTGACATTACACTCTTAAACCTTCTACCCTCTACCCTCAAACCTAATCCTTCAACCTTATACCCTCAACCCAATGCCCTAAACCATCAACCCTATAGGTCATCAACCTTATACCCTCAATTCTCAACCCTCTACCCTATACATTGGATGCTCAACCCTCATATCTCCTTCTCTCTATCTCACTTATCCCTCCATTTCTCCCTTTATCCATCCCATGCTCCCTCTCTACCCTAATCCCTCAATCACATACCCTCAATCCTTAAACCCTTAAATACTCAAACCTAAACCCTCAACCCTTAAACCCTATACCCTTAAACCCTCTACCCTCTAATCTCTACCCTCAACCCAATACCCTCTACCCTCAACCCTAATCCATGAACCCTAATTTCTCAACCCTTAAACCCTTAAACCCAAGTAAAATCTCTACCCTAATCCATCAATCCTCAACCCTCAGCCCTCAACCCTTAAACCCTGATACCTCAACCCCTATACCCTTTACCCTATACATTGGACCCTCAACCCTAATCCCCCAACCCTATACCCTCAATCCTCTATCCTCAACCTTAAACCCTAAACCCTTAAACCCTCTACCCTCTACCCTATACATTAAACCCTCAACCCTCAATTCTCAACCCTCAAACCCTAAACCCTAAACCCCTATACCCTCTACCCTATACATTGGACCCTCAACCCTAATCCTTGAACCACATGTACCCTTATCCCTGATCCCTCAACCTTATACCCTCAACCCAATACCCTAAACCATCAACCCTATAGGTCCTCAACCCTATATCCTCAATTCTCAACCCTCTACCCTATACATTGGATCCTCAACCCTCATATATCTCTATCCCTCCCTCCTCTTCTCTCCTTATCTCTATCTCAATTCTCCCTCCATCTCCCCATCTCTACCCTAATACCTCAATCCTAAACCCTCAACCATTAAACCCTTAAACACTCAACCCTAAACCCTAAACCCTCAACCCTCATCCCTTAAACCCTAAACCCTTAAGCCATATACCCTCTACCCTCAACCCTTAAACCCTTAAACCCAAGTAAACGCTCTACTCTAATCCCTCAACCCTTAAACCCGTAAACCCGAGTAAACACTCAACCCTTAAACCCTCAACCCTTAAACCCTAATCCCTCAACCCCTATACCCTCTACCTTATACATTGGACCCTCAACCCTAATCCCTCAACCTTATACCCTAAATCCTACACCCTAAACCTTAAATTCTCAATCCCCAACCCTTAAACCCTCTACCCTATATATTAAACCCTCAACCCTTAATCCCTCAACCCTCAAACCTAAACCCTCAACCCCTATACCCTCCACCCTTCAAATTATACCCTCAACCTAATCCTTCAACCATATGTCATAAAACTTAAACCCTAAACCCTCTACCCTCAATCCTGAACCCTTTAACCCTAAACCCTTAAACCTTAAACCTTCTACCCTCTAACCTCAACCCGATACCCTCTACCCTCTCCCTCTTTATATGTACCTCTCACTCAATCAATCCCTACCACTCTCTCTCACTCCCTCTATCTATCTATCTCTATATCCCTCCGATTTCCTCTCCATCATTCCCTCTCTCACTCCCTCTCTCACTCCCTCTCTCTCCCTATCTCTTAGGTTTCTCCCTCCCACCGCCTCTCTCTCTCAAGTCTCTCCCTATGGCACCCTACCTAGGTAACTCTCTCTTTCTCTCTCCCCCCTCTCTCTATCTATCCCTCCCACCCTACCTAGATAAGTCCCTCTCACTCCACCCCCTCTTTCTCCCTCTCTTTCAAGTCACTCCATCCCACACCCTCTCCCTCTCTCAGGTCTCTCACTCTCACACTCCCTCTCTCAATCTCTCTCTCTCGCATTCCCTCTCACTACCTATCTCTCAAGTTTCTCCCTCTCATCCCCATCACACTCTCAAGTCTCTCCCTCTAGCACCCTACCTAAATAGCTCTCTCTTTCTCTCCCTCTCTCTCTATCTATCCCTCCCACCCTACCTAGATAATTCAGTCTCACTACATCCCCTCTCTTTCCCTCTCTTTCAAGTCACTCCCTCCCACACCCTCTCCCTCTCTTAGGTCTCTCACTCTCTCTCTCACTCTCTCTCTCTCTCACACTCCCTCTCACTACCTATATCTCAAGTCTCTCCCTTTCACCTCCCTCACACTATCAAGTCTCTCCCTCTGGCACCCTACCTAGATAACTCTCTCTTTCTCTCCCTCTCTCTCTTCCCCCTTTATCTCTCCCTCTCTCTCAATTATCTCTCTCCCACCCCTATCTCTCTCTCTCCCAACCTACCTAGCTAAGTCCCTCTCACTCCAACCCCTTCTCTCCCACTCCCTCTCTCTTAGTCTCTCCCTCCCACCCCCTCTCCCTCTCTAAAGAATCTCTCTCTCAGATCTCTCCCTCCATCTCTCCCTACCACCTTACCTAGACAACTCTCTCTCTCTCTCTCTTAAAATTATCCCTCCCTCTAAAGACATACATAAATACATACTTTCATACATACAAGAATAATACATATGTACATATAATCCTACATACATACAAGCATACATGTATATATGTAGATACAATCTTACACACATATAGGCATACATACATACATGGATTGATACATACATACATACATACATACATACATACATACATGACATACATGAAATAGAAACATATATGTACATGGGTATGTGCAAGATCATCATGGAAAAAATAGGTTCTTAAGTGACGATGAATATTCAAAAAATCAGAGTTAGACAACTTGACATAAAAATCTGAATAAATTGTCTATATTATTTCAAAAATATGTAAGAATAAAATTTGTAGTAAATCGAATGTAGTTTCTAAACTATTGGGTTTATTTTAAAAAAATCTATTTGGTGAAAATTTGAAAGTTCAATGCAGTAGTACTTAAATTTCGGGGAAAAAATAAGAAGTAGGTGTCTACTTGATCACCCTAACCACAATAAAATGATAATATTTTTTTATAATATTTTAGATATAAGTAGAGGGCTCATGTCCTGATGTAATGCATATTGTTTTGTAATTTTTTTCCAAGTAAATAATTAATTGTGAATTTTTTATTACAACTTAAAAAATATATAAAAAATCGTATGTCTAACCACCTTAACTTGGTCAAAAATTCATGAAATTCATTTTTTTAATCCTATAGTATGCGAAGCATAGAATGTGACACATGTTTTAGATTCAAAAAATGTGGTATTGTTTGAAAGCTATAGATATTTTTCAATAAACCTATCAATCAAGACTTTAGTCATAATTCAAATAGAAAATAAATAATAATAATTTATTAAATTCGAAGTAAAGTATAATTTATATTGGTGGAAAGCTGAGAATATTTTTAAAAAACCCTTTTTGTTTCATCAATTTTGGGTAAAAAAAAGTCATCAACCACATGGCCCATCATATCACTTACATATCACCACTTTTGGGCCCTTCATGATCCTACACATACCCACATACAAACATACAAATATATAAAAATACATTCAATATGTAACTAAGGGTAAATTTAGGTTATTAATGATTAGATCATAAACAAAATTAAACCCAAAGCATGTAATGAAGCACAAAGGAAGTGTAACATGAAAACAAGGAAAAATCTCACCATATGTCTTCAACCTCCATGATTGACCTCCATTACACTTTCTCTATTTGTTGCAATATGATATGTGCCGTCAAATTTTGTGGAACCAACAATGACTATGCCAAGATCAAAACAAATGTTGAAGGATTTGAATGAAAATGCTACACCATGCAACTATGCAACTAATAAGCAAAGACTAAAGTATGCCTAAAATGCCAAAATGCTAAGATGTCAAGAGATTAAGAGATGCATATGAGAGATGTCAAAATGAGACCAAAATTGCCATTTTATAGAAAATACAATTTTGGATGAAGGGCCAAGATTGAAGATTGACAAATTCCATAGAATCAATGAACAAGATTCAATATGACAACCCACAATTAGGGTTAGGACAACATTAGGGTGAATTTGAAATGAAAGGCTAAGATTTGATTTTAGAAAAATCAAATCAAGGGTGGAGAATGCATGTGACAAGAAGATGTGACACAAAAAAAGAGGAAAGAGAAATTAAAATAGAAATTTAAAATTAATTCCCACAAGAGGTGTGTTGCCCTTTTGAATTAAAAGTCAATTTAATTCAAAAGTGATGGGGTCATGTGACACTAAATTAAAATTATTTACTTGGAGAGAAATTAGAAAGTGTACAATTTTAAATAAATGATTTTATTTAAAATTAGAAAAAGACAAAGTGGATAATAATTAAACAAATCAAAGAGATTTATTTAATTATAGAAAGACATGGGAAATTAATGATGTATTTAAATAAATAAATAATGTTTCTTTATTTAAATAATCAAGAAGAAATAAAAAGTGGGAAATTTTAAATAAATGATTTTATTTAAAATTAGAAAAAGCCAAAGTGGGTAATAATTGAAAAAATTAGGAATTTATTTAATTATAAGAAGACATGAGGAATTAATGACGTAATTAAATAAATAAATAAAGTTTAATTATTTAAATAATCGAGAGGAATAGAAGACAAAGAATAATTAAATAAATTTAAGAATTTATTTAATTATAGAGTGACATAGGGAATTAGTGATGTATTTAAATAATGAAGGTAATTTATTTATTTAAATAGCCAGGAGGAATAAAAGACATGAATTAATTAAATAATTGAGAATTATTTAATTAATAATTGACATTGAACTATAGGACATAATTAAATATTATGTTGAGACGAAGCATGATAAGATGTATAAAATGTGGTTTGCAGGTCTAAGACATTTTTTATGTGTCTACATTTTGCCCTTCTTTGTCATAATGCAATTTATCGCATTGTGACATAGAAAATAAGTCAAAAATATGTCCCAGTGAAAAATAGGATGAGGAAGAATGACGAGGAGGTAGCGGTATGCCCCCTCGAGAGGACTGGCGGGTTCAAAGAACATGAATGTGGTCTTGAAATGGATGAGAAGACTAGAGGATGAAGGAATAGAAAAAATGTTAGTGCGGAAGACAAGGATGTTAATATGGAGAAGGAAATGAATGTTAGTGCAGAAAAAGGAATCCTTCAACATTTGCCAAAGTACTTAATAATCGCTACTCTAATCATCATTGGGCAGATGGTTGTAATAGCCAAAAAACACTATGATATGAAATAGATCAATAGTGTGCAAGGTTGAACCATCACGTAGGACAAGCAGTTGTAGAAAAGGATGATTATGACTCATACAAGGAACGTAATTTCCCCTAGTCATTTTTTCATAACCAACCACAAATAGACAAGACTAGTCATGAGACATCGTTGCTTCTCTAAATCTTGATGTCGAGACATCCTCGAGAAACTAGCCACATAACAACCAATAAAAAGCCAGAAAATTATCATACTGTGTTGTTGCCCCTCTAAATCCTGAAGTCAGGACATCCTCGAATAACTAGCAGCAGGAGGATCAAAAAGGACAAAGGAAATCATCATGATATGTCGTGGCTCCTCTGATATAAGGAACTAATATCATGATGACCATAAAAAATACAAGTAGTGTTTGCCAAATGTTTTTCCAAGTATTCAAATGTCAAGTGTTTTCATGTTGAAATGCCGAAGTTGACAGTGTTGAGGTTGTCAAATGTTGAGTGATGGCAAATTCAGGAAAGACACATCCTGAGTGATGTTGATTCAAGAGGATTTATTCTTGAATATCAGGAGAATCCATCAAAATGCTTAGGAAGGAAACATCCAAAAGCATAAAAAAATGATGAGAGTTATTCCTTAGAAGGAAACATCTGAAGAATAACCAATATTTTGACAAATTGACCTATTTTTGATAGATTTTGACTAGATGACATATTTGAATACATGCCAGTGTTGACATGTTAGTTCGATCAATATGTTGATTGAAGTGATTGCTTAAGGTTTGCCATAAGATTTTCAGTTGCAGGATTAATTGGCGATTGCTTGAATTGAAGAGATTTTGATGTGTGATAGTCAGTGCCATGAACCCTAATGGATTGACCTAGTGCAGTCTCGGGGGTTCATTGACAGATGGCCTTTCCTACATCATGCACTTAGAGACCTCATAGTTCGACATGACCAATGAATTTATCTAAAGGACATAAGATTGAGTCATGGTTTTTATTTTGACAAACCTAGAAGGACGAACCTAATGACTCAGGGGGTTCAAAGATGAACCTTGCCTACATAGAAAATGCATGGAGACAATGTAGTTCAGACTATGACAAAGACTGACTAACATAATTGACTTGATTGACGGGACAAACGTTCACTTTATTTTTGAGATTTTTGAGATTTTTTGAATGTTTTTGTGTTTTCTTCAGGACATTTATTTTTATTTTTTATGAATTATTTTAGGACATTTTATGAGGATCAAGACAAATGCATGTGAATGATGCCTATTCCCATGAATCCAAGGACAACCATGATCTTAACACTAGTCAATATGGAAACCAATTGATAGGTGACGATGACGATGGCAACATTGTTTGATGTGGGAAGGACACATTCTAAAACAACGTGAAGATGATAATGATGTGATATGAGGATCGAGGTCTGTAGCAAGGCTAGGAATAAAGCCAAGGAATGTTTGGGATGATGGGCTAGGCTGTGAATTTTTTTCATTTGGAATGACTTCATTAGGACCAGAGGGGATGATGGAGGATATTTGAACCATTGACAAGGGAACAAAGATAGATGATGGATTGCCTTGGTGAAAGATAGGAGACATGAGGATTATGTCGCATAAGGATAAAGTATGGTCTCCAAGGACTATGTCGCATAGGGGCTATGATGATAATGACATGATATTTTATGACTAGTGTATGACCAAAGGATGGACATGTCAAATTTTTTCCAAAGCATGATTTGTGTTTGTGCCTTAGTTCTTTGTCAAGATCAAAGTAGGTGGGAAAATGATAGGGCGTAGGAGGATAGATGGAAATTTCATAAGAAGTGTTGTGTGAAGGGTAAGGGAGATGAGACAACTTTCCCCCAAGTGCAATGGTCCACATAGATGATTTATTCTACACATGATGCTTGTTTGCTAGGTTTTCATCATGGTACTTATCCAAAGTGCTTGTTTGCCAGGTTTTCACCATTGGACAAATTTTTTCTCTTTACTATTTTTTTTAACTTTTTTATATTTTTTGGTGTCACCAGGATGCCTGTTCGCCAAGTTTTCATCAAGGTGACAATTTTTTTTAATTTTTAATTTTTTTTTGTATTTTGGAATATTTTATATAGGCATGTCTTGGATTCTCACTGATTATTTTGAAGCTATTTTTAGTACCGATGTAGAGATAGGTGCCATGATATGCCAATAATGACCTTTCTGAAGTAGTTTCCTTGTCAAGATCATAGCACTTTCATACAACTGATTGATGTGATTGTGATTATATATTAGAGTTGGCCTTACCAGAATATGCAAATTGCGATAGAGTCCCATGAGAGTCCTTATGATAAAGAGTTTCTGCCAAGATGTGATGGATTTGTGTAGTGGTACTTGTGTAATTTAAGTGATATGTAGGATTATGATGGATGATAGTAGATGTGGAAGGGTTGTTTGGATGTTTGGATGAGTCACTTTTGATTTTGCAAACCTAGGATATTGGATGACGAGATTTAGAATTTTGATTGGGATGGTGTTTGGAACTAACACTTTTAGATGCCTTGCTTGATGAACATTTTGAAAGAGGTGGATATTTATGATATGTGGGAGTCCTTTTGTCTTGTGGCTCCACATTTTGATTGAATTTTTTATTTTCTTTGCTTTCATTGCTTTGGGATCCATTTTAACTTTATTTGTCCACTTGACATTTTGTTTGATTCCATGGCCTTTGACATTTGATTTTGAATTTTGGATTTGTAATAATTTTCTTTTTGTTGGTTCCAAATGGAAGGTTTATGTATGTCAGAATGATGGTTTATGGTGTGGATGGAAGGGGTGCTGGAAACAATCTTATGACAAGGACTATTCATGACACCCATTTTGATGTTTGTATTAGATAACGTTGCCCCCAATGTCGAGGAGGTATCATTAACATCATTAGATTTTCTGACTAAGGAATAGCCAAGACCTTGATATCTATAATTTTTCTGCAACTGTATGGGTTCTAGAATTCCTTGCTCATGTAGGCCTAGTCCTTTTCCTTGAAAATGAATGTTTTGAAAAATTATTTTTGCGATGAGGTACTTGTTATTTTGGAAGAAAGATTCTAACCCATCCTTATTGTGGAAATTAATGCTCAAAATCTTCTCATTTATAAGAAAGCTTGCTCTTAAAAAAGATAGATGATCCTAATTGATAGGAAGTTGTGGCTTCAATGACATGTTGGACAAATTTTTGATTAACATCTTCGGCCTGATCTGGTGACATGTCAGACTCCTATGATTTTTCTGGTGCTTCCAAGTCAATGTCAAAACCATCTTGATGGTCAGTGTCATAGAGCCCACTAAATTTAGTTATGGCTTGATCATTTGCAAATATGTTCATACTAGAAGCCTTTTATTCTAAAGGAAGATCATCTATGTGTCTCATGGGGGCAAGTGTCTCATTTTGGAAAGTGTCGATATTCAAATTTTGGATGGGGTCGTCTTTAGGTGTTTGATCATGATTGGCATAGAGGTCAAGGAGTGGATCATTTAGGACTTCTTGATCAAAGATAGTGTCCTGGTCAAAGATGGGGTTATCTTGAATGACATGATTGGGACGAGGATCTTGACCAAGGATAGGTTCATCTTGGATAACATGGTTGTGAATGGAATTTTGACCAAGGATGGGTGGATTTTGTATGTCATGATTGTCTAGGAGGACTTCTTGAATGGATTTAAGGATGGGTTCATGGGATGGACTACCTTGATCTTGACATGAAGGTGGTGTTATGATGGCATGCCTTGGGTTTTTATTTTGACATGTATCCTCAAATGTAGACAATGGAATGTGACCTTGGACTAGGATGGAATTTGCATGACTAGATGTATGTTGAGATGGAGTGTCTTGGAATGGATTGGTATATGATGGAGTAGGATTGGATGTGGCTAAAGGACTAGGATATGATGCAAATAATGAACTAGTATAGGATGAAGTACTAGGATAGGACATGGATACTTGGACTGGATTGATAAGCGAAGGACTATGATAGGATGTGGAAACTTGTAAGGGGTAAATAGATGGTTGGCTAGGGTAGGATGAGGAGACTTGTAAGGAATGAGTGGACGAAGGACTAGGATAGGATGAGGAGACTTGGAAGGGATGAGTGTATGAAGGACTAGGATTGATGGATGGTTGATTTCCCTTGTCAAGGTTAGGGTGGGTAATGAACGTTTGTTGCGTACAAATGTCATGGATTGTGCTAAGGGATTCATGACAGGGAAGGGGAATGAATGGAGAACTAGGAATTATGGGTTGTTGGTAAGAGGGATAAATGGATAGAGGATTAGGAATTGGATTGGAGGTATAGTGTTTTGAAGTCCCTAGCTAGTTGGGCTTGACCAATACTGAGAAATTGGCATTCAATTCGACTAGAAAGCATATCAAAGTGGCTTAAAGACATGATGGTGGATGGAATGAGACTAAGACTATTTTCTAGGAGTTTTGGAATAAGGAGTGACAATGCAATGTGATAATGAGGACAAAAAGGAAATGTCTTATGTCAAATGAATTTTTAGGAAAGGTTTTCTAACCAATCAAATTTTGGCCAATGTTTCAATTTGGAGGACTAAGTGACAAGTTGACAAAGTGACAAGGATGAAAACGACTGAAATATTGATTTTTGACTTGGTCCAATGACAATCTACTTTTGAAGGAAAAGGTTTGACAAAGTATGGAAATTTTACCTATCCTAAAATCTGCAAGATGAGGACTTATGCTGAAAATGATTGTGAAGATTGTTTCAAGTTTTAGGTGTTGTTCCAGATCTAAAAAGGATGTTTATTTGTTCATTTGGTCTTAAAAACACTTGGAAAATATATTGTCTTGGGAATTTGTGAAAAAAAACATATAGAATACATGTACAACCCTATGATTTAAAGGACTATATTCTTATAGATTCCACACGGATTTTACTCCAATCACACTTATTCTTAGTGGATAAATTCAGAAGCTTAGCCACACGGGCTCCCCCTTACAACACACTCACTTCTCAGGTCAACCAAGCTTCCAACACCTTTGAAACTCCCATGGCAGGTTGATCATATCTACTAATAACTGCAAGAATGTGGATGCCTTGACAATGACCGTTGCTGCACCAAAGAATAGATAAAGTTTTTTGGGTTTACTATAACAAGGGTTTTAATGTGGGTATTTCGTTTGTGAGGGACCATCGGGTAAACCCACAATAGTGGTGAATAATTTCTATGAGGAAGGAAATTTGAGAAAATTCGCATGCATACAAAATTTCATGTTTTAGGGGGTTCGTTCAAACTAGGGGGTTCGACCGAACCCAAAAGAGGGGTTCGTTCGAACCCCATGAAGCCATGTTCCCTTATACAGAATTCAAAAAAAAGGGGGGTTCGAGCGAACCCCCCTTCGAACGAACCCTTTCGAGCGAAGGGGGGTTCGTTTGAAGGGGGGTTCGCTCGAACCCCCCTTTTTTGCCCTTCTCCCCCTCTTCCACCGAATACTACCAGATTCCTAGCCTTCGAAGCTCGAGTTGAGGATGAAAATGGAGGAGACTTCACAAACCCAATTGGAAGATGGCAGTCCTCAGAATGAGCTATCCAACAAATTAAATTTTAATATGATTTTCTTTTATTATGTATTTTATTTTTTAGCTTTATTAAACATAGGTTTTTCACTGAAAATCAAAATCTCTGGTTTGCACATGTGGAAAAATAGCAGATTATCAAAATAATTTTTTTAAAAAAATATGGTGAGGCTGGGTATTGATGTCCTTGATCCATTAAAAAAAAAAAATTTGAATTTTGATTCATACATAAAAAGTTATGTTGTATACAGTCCGCATATGTCTAAATTGCAATTGGTTTGACTTTGAAACTTGATTAAGGAAAAAATATTCAATAAAAAACTATGAGACCAAATGTAAGTGCTAGATATCATATTTACAAATCTAAATTCGAAAAAGTTAGAATTTTATCCTTCATACAAAAAATGTTATGTTGTATACGGTGAGCGTCACTTTTTAAAAATGTTGTTTTATAAAAATAACTAGTTTTCGTGGGAGATGAAAAAAAAAGTGCAATCTAATTTCAAAAATTTTGAAAAAAATATTTTTAGAATCTACAGACAAAATGTGATGAGACTCTAGTTTGCATCATTTTCAAATTCCTCACGGTTTAGCTGGTACAAGAGCCTGAAAGTGAAGATTTAGTTAAAAATAATAATTACAGTGTCTAGTTTGCCCAAAAATTGTAAACCACTATTGTGGGATCACCCCCATCCATGCGGAAAGAGACCATTGCTACCCTTCTTGTTGAAATATTCCTCATGATACTTGAAATTTCCTCAAGTACCCACATTTATATACCGGCTGTAAGTCGTTTGGCTTTAGCGTGTTACCGGTTGGGCCATTCCCTAGGGTGATTAATTTTTCCCACTAGACAAGCCCTCTAAGAATAAACAATAGAAAATAATTACATCTGTAGTTCGATCAATATTTGTTTGCATAAAAAAAGAGAGAGCACATGCAATGTACTTAGCTCACACTAGCAAGATTTGTTCATATTTAAACTCCAAAATGAAATGTGAGGGGTGATAAAGTAACCATCTCTTAGTGTTTTTGTTTCTCAAGATCACACAAAATGCAAGAGAATTACATACACACTTAGGAGATTATAACTAAACCACAAGACACACAAGACACTTGTTCATTTTAAACCTAGTTATGTGTGAGATAAGCAATGTTTATTTTAAGTCAATGCTATGAAAAAATGCAAGTTCATTTTAAGCCAATGAGTTGTAATGAATGATTGTGTTCTTTTTAGTCCCATGAATGTACATGCATGTTCATTTTAACTCATGAAATGTAAATGCAAAGATGTTCATTCTAAGCCCATGAATGAAATATGCAATTTGTTGTAAATTTTAAGACCAAATGAGTGACATGCAAATTGTGGTTCATTTTATCCTCATGAGTGTAAATGCTATTTTTTGTAAATTTTAAAACTAGTGAATGAAATAAAATTTTAGCTCTTCAGAAAGTGTGTTGAAAAACACACAAAATATTTTTTATCCAAAACAAGCCAAAAATCCTTCAAAACCCAGAAAAAAGTTTGGCAAAATCTTACACAACAAAAGTGTTATAAACAAAAGAAAATTCAAATCTTAACAACTAAATCTTAAAAAGTTGCGAGCACTAAAACAACCATAACTTTCTCAAAACATATTGAAATTTTAAACCGTTTGAATTTTCGGAAAACTAAAAATGAGGCCTACAAAACCTAGATAATTATTTTTTAAGATTTCATCTGACAAGTTTTCTATTCTCAAACTAAGATGATAGGATTTTTTGCAAATTCTTGGTTATAACCTGCAAAACAACAAAAACAAACAAGAAAACAAATGATTTTCTCTACAAAATTGTAAAATTGTTAGGTTCACCAATGTAACTAAGGGTAAAATTTAAGTTAGAATGATTAGATCATAATAAAATCAAACCCAAAGCATGTAATGAAGCACAATGGAAGTGTAACATGAAAACAAGGAAATATCTCACCATATGTCTCCAACCTCCATGATTGACCTCCATTACACCTTCTCTATTTGGTGTGAGCAAAAATGACTATGC
>CM021104.1:127948434-127963261 GCA_007115665.2 Sequoiadendron giganteum
ATAAGGAACTAATATCATGATGACCATAAAAAATACAAGTAGTGTTTGCCAAATGTTTTTCCAAGTATTCAAATGTCAAGTGTTTTCATGTTGAAATGCCGAAGTTGACAGTGTTGAGGTTGTCAAATGTTGAGTGATGGCAAATTCAGGAAAGACACATCCTGAGTGATGTTGATTCAAGAGGATTTATTCTTGAATATCAGGAGAATCCATCAAAATGCTTAGGAAGGAAACATCCAAAAGCATAAAAAAATGATGAGAGTTATTCCTTAGAAGGAAACATCTGAAGAATAACCAATATTTTGACAAATTGACCTATTTTTGATAGATTTTGACTAGATGACATATTTGAATACATGCCAGTGTTGACATGTTAGTTCGATCAATATGTTGATTGAAGTGATTGCTTAAGGTTTGCCATAAGATTTTCAGTTGCAGGATTAATTGGCGATTGCTTGAATTGAAGAGATTTTGATGTGTGATAGTCAGTGCCATGAACCCTAATGGATTGACCTAGTGCAGTCTCGGGGGTTCATTGACAGATGGCCTTTCCTACATCATGCACTTAGAGACCTCATAGTTCGACATGACCAATGAATTTATCTAAAGGACATAAGATTGAGTCATGGTTTTTATTTTGACAAACCTAGAAGGACGAACCTAATGACTCAGGGGGTTCAAAGATGAACCTTGCCTACATAGAAAATGCATGGAGACAATGTAGTTCAGACTATGACAAAGACTGACTAACATAATTGACTTGATTGACGGGACAAACGTTCACTTTATTTTTGAGATTTTTGAGATTTTTTGAATGTTTTTGTGTTTTCTTCAGGACATTTATTTTTATTTTTTATGAATTATTTTAGGACATTTTATGAGGATCAAGACAAATGCATGTGAATGATGCCTATTCCCATGAATCCAAGGACAACCATGATCTTAACACTAGTCAATATGGAAACCAATTGATAGGTGACGATGACGATGGCAACATTGTTTGATGTGGGAAGGACACATTCTAAAACAACGTGAAGATGATAATGATGTGATATGAGGATCGAGGTCTGTAGCAAGGCTAGGAATAAAGCCAAGGAATGTTTGGGATGATGGGCTAGGCTGTGAATTTTTTTCATTTGGAATGACTTCATTAGGACCAGAGGGGATGATGGAGGATATTTGAACCATTGACAAGGGAACAAAGATAGATGATGGATTGCCTTGGTGAAAGATAGGAGACATGAGGATTATGTCGCATAAGGATAAAGTATGGTCTCCAAGGACTATGTCGCATAGGGGCTATGATGATAATGACATGATATTTTATGACTAGTGTATGACCAAAGGATGGACATGTCAAATTTTTTCCAAAGCATGATTTGTGTTTGTGCCTTAGTTCTTTGTCAAGATCAAAGTAGGTGGGAAAATGATAGGGCGTAGGAGGATAGATGGAAATTTCATAAGAAGTGTTGTGTGAAGGGTAAGGGAGATGAGACAACTTTCCCCCAAGTGCAATGGTCCACATAGATGATTTATTCTACACATGATGCTTGTTTGCTAGGTTTTCATCATGGTACTTATCCAAAGTGCTTGTTTGCCAGGTTTTCACCATTGGACAAATTTTTTCTCTTTACTATTTTTTTTAACTTTTTTATATTTTTTGGTGTCACCAGGATGCCTGTTCGCCAAGTTTTCATCAAGGTGACAATTTTTTTTAATTTTTAATTTTTTTTTGTATTTTGGAATATTTTATATAGGCATGTCTTGGATTCTCACTGATTATTTTGAAGCTATTTTTAGTACCGATGTAGAGATAGGTGCCATGATATGCCAATAATGACCTTTCTGAAGTAGTTTCCTTGTCAAGATCATAGCACTTTCATACAACTGATTGATGTGATTGTGATTATATATTAGAGTTGGCCTTACCAGAATATGCAAATTGCGATAGAGTCCCATGAGAGTCCTTATGATAAAGAGTTTCTGCCAAGATGTGATGGATTTGTGTAGTGGTACTTGTGTAATTTAAGTGATATGTAGGATTATGATGGATGATAGTAGATGTGGAAGGGTTGTTTGGATGTTTGGATGAGTCACTTTTGATTTTGCAAACCTAGGATATTGGATGACGAGATTTAGAATTTTGATTGGGATGGTGTTTGGAACTAACACTTTTAGATGCCTTGCTTGATGAACATTTTGAAAGAGGTGGATATTTATGATATGTGGGAGTCCTTTTGTCTTGTGGCTCCACATTTTGATTGAATTTTTTATTTTCTTTGCTTTCATTGCTTTGGGATCCATTTTAACTTTATTTGTCCACTTGACATTTTGTTTGATTCCATGGCCTTTGACATTTGATTTTGAATTTTGGATTTGTAATAATTTTCTTTTTGTTGGTTCCAAATGGAAGGTTTATGTATGTCAGAATGATGGTTTATGGTGTGGATGGAAGGGGTGCTGGAAACAATCTTATGACAAGGACTATTCATGACACCCATTTTGATGTTTGTATTAGATAACGTTGCCCCCAATGTCGAGGAGGTATCATTAACATCATTAGATTTTCTGACTAAGGAATAGCCAAGACCTTGATATCTATAATTTTTCTGCAACTGTATGGGTTCTAGAATTCCTTGCTCATGTAGGCCTAGTCCTTTTCCTTGAAAATGAATGTTTTGAAAAATTATTTTTGCGATGAGGTACTTGTTATTTTGGAAGAAAGATTCTAACCCATCCTTATTGTGGAAATTAATGCTCAAAATCTTCTCATTTATAAGAAAGCTTGCTCTTAAAAAAGATAGATGATCCTAATTGATAGGAAGTTGTGGCTTCAATGACATGTTGGACAAATTTTTGATTAACATCTTCGGCCTGATCTGGTGACATGTCAGACTCCTATGATTTTTCTGGTGCTTCCAAGTCAATGTCAAAACCATCTTGATGGTCAGTGTCATAGAGCCCACTAAATTTAGTTATGGCTTGATCATTTGCAAATATGTTCATACTAGAAGCCTTTTATTCTAAAGGAAGATCATCTATGTGTCTCATGGGGGCAAGTGTCTCATTTTGGAAAGTGTCGATATTCAAATTTTGGATGGGGTCGTCTTTAGGTGTTTGATCATGATTGGCATAGAGGTCAAGGAGTGGATCATTTAGGACTTCTTGATCAAAGATAGTGTCCTGGTCAAAGATGGGGTTATCTTGAATGACATGATTGGGACGAGGATCTTGACCAAGGATAGGTTCATCTTGGATAACATGGTTGTGAATGGAATTTTGACCAAGGATGGGTGGATTTTGTATGTCATGATTGTCTAGGAGGACTTCTTGAATGGATTTAAGGATGGGTTCATGGGATGGACTACCTTGATCTTGACATGAAGGTGGTGTTATGATGGCATGCCTTGGGTTTTTATTTTGACATGTATCCTCAAATGTAGACAATGGAATGTGACCTTGGACTAGGATGGAATTTGCATGACTAGATGTATGTTGAGATGGAGTGTCTTGGAATGGATTGGTATATGATGGAGTAGGATTGGATGTGGCTAAAGGACTAGGATATGATGCAAATAATGAACTAGTATAGGATGAAGTACTAGGATAGGACATGGATACTTGGACTGGATTGATAAGCGAAGGACTATGATAGGATGTGGAAACTTGTAAGGGGTAAATAGATGGTTGGCTAGGGTAGGATGAGGAGACTTGTAAGGAATGAGTGGACGAAGGACTAGGATAGGATGAGGAGACTTGGAAGGGATGAGTGTATGAAGGACTAGGATTGATGGATGGTTGATTTCCCTTGTCAAGGTTAGGGTGGGTAATGAACGTTTGTTGCGTACAAATGTCATGGATTGTGCTAAGGGATTCATGACAGGGAAGGGGAATGAATGGAGAACTAGGAATTATGGGTTGTTGGTAAGAGGGATAAATGGATAGAGGATTAGGAATTGGATTGGAGGTATAGTGTTTTGAAGTCCCTAGCTAGTTGGGCTTGACCAATACTGAGAAATTGGCATTCAATTCGACTAGAAAGCATATCAAAGTGGCTTAAAGACATGATGGTGGATGGAATGAGACTAAGACTATTTTCTAGGAGTTTTGGAATAAGGAGTGACAATGCAATGTGATAATGAGGACAAAAAGGAAATGTCTTATGTCAAATGAATTTTTAGGAAAGGTTTTCTAACCAATCAAATTTTGGCCAATGTTTCAATTTGGAGGACTAAGTGACAAGTTGACAAAGTGACAAGGATGAAAACGACTGAAATATTGATTTTTGACTTGGTCCAATGACAATCTACTTTTGAAGGAAAAGGTTTGACAAAGTATGGAAATTTTACCTATCCTAAAATCTGCAAGATGAGGACTTATGCTGAAAATGATTGTGAAGATTGTTTCAAGTTTTAGGTGTTGTTCCAGATCTAAAAAGGATGTTTATTTGTTCATTTGGTCTTAAAAACACTTGGAAAATATATTGTCTTGGGAATTTGTGAAAAAAAACATATAGAATACATGTACAACCCTATGATTTAAAGGACTATATTCTTATAGATTCCACACGGATTTTACTCCAATCACACTTATTCTTAGTGGATAAATTCAGAAGCTTAGCCACACGGGCTCCCCCTTACAACACACTCACTTCTCAGGTCAACCAAGCTTCCAACACCTTTGAAACTCCCATGGCAGGTTGATCATATCTACTAATAACTGCAAGAATGTGGATGCCTTGACAATGACCGTTGCTGCACCAAAGAATAGATAAAGTTTTTTGGGTTTACTATAACAAGGGTTTTAATGTGGGTATTTCGTTTGTGAGGGACCATCGGGTAAACCCACAATAGTGGTGAATAATTTCTATGAGGAAGGAAATTTGAGAAAATTCGCATGCATACAAAATTTCATGTTTTAGGGGGTTCGTTCAAACTAGGGGGTTCGACCGAACCCAAAAGAGGGGTTCGTTCGAACCCCATGAAGCCATGTTCCCTTATACAGAATTCAAAAAAAAGGGGGGTTCGAGCGAACCCCCCTTCGAACGAACCCTTTCGAGCGAAGGGGGGTTCGTTTGAAGGGGGGTTCGCTCGAACCCCCCTTTTTTGCCCTTCTCCCCCTCTTCCACCGAATACTACCAGATTCCTAGCCTTCGAAGCTCGAGTTGAGGATGAAAATGGAGGAGACTTCACAAACCCAATTGGAAGATGGCAGTCCTCAGAATGAGCTATCCAACAAATTAAATTTTAATATGATTTTCTTTTATTATGTATTTTATTTTTTAGCTTTATTAAACATAGGTTTTTCACTGAAAATCAAAATCTCTGGTTTGCACATGTGGAAAAATAGCAGATTATCAAAATAATTTTTTTAAAAAAATATGGTGAGGCTGGGTATTGATGTCCTTGATCCATTAAAAAAAAAAAATTTGAATTTTGATTCATACATAAAAAGTTATGTTGTATACAGTCCGCATATGTCTAAATTGCAATTGGTTTGACTTTGAAACTTGATTAAGGAAAAAATATTCAATAAAAAACTATGAGACCAAATGTAAGTGCTAGATATCATATTTACAAATCTAAATTCGAAAAAGTTAGAATTTTATCCTTCATACAAAAAATGTTATGTTGTATACGGTGAGCGTCACTTTTTAAAAATGTTGTTTTATAAAAATAACTAGTTTTCGTGGGAGATGAAAAAAAAAGTGCAATCTAATTTCAAAAATTTTGAAAAAAATATTTTTAGAATCTACAGACAAAATGTGATGAGACTCTAGTTTGCATCATTTTCAAATTCCTCACGGTTTAGCTGGTACAAGAGCCTGAAAGTGAAGATTTAGTTAAAAATAATAATTACAGTGTCTAGTTTGCCCAAAAATTGTAAACCACTATTGTGGGATCACCCCCATCCATGCGGAAAGAGACCATTGCTACCCTTCTTGTTGAAATATTCCTCATGATACTTGAAATTTCCTCAAGTACCCACATTTATATACCGGCTGTAAGTCGTTTGGCTTTAGCGTGTTACCGGTTGGGCCATTCCCTAGGGTGATTAATTTTTCCCACTAGACAAGCCCTCTAAGAATAAACAATAGAAAATAATTACATCTGTAGTTCGATCAATATTTGTTTGCATAAAAAAAGAGAGAGCACATGCAATGTACTTAGCTCACACTAGCAAGATTTGTTCATATTTAAACTCCAAAATGAAATGTGAGGGGTGATAAAGTAACCATCTCTTAGTGTTTTTGTTTCTCAAGATCACACAAAATGCAAGAGAATTACATACACACTTAGGAGATTATAACTAAACCACAAGACACACAAGACACTTGTTCATTTTAAACCTAGTTATGTGTGAGATAAGCAATGTTTATTTTAAGTCAATGCTATGAAAAAATGCAAGTTCATTTTAAGCCAATGAGTTGTAATGAATGATTGTGTTCTTTTTAGTCCCATGAATGTACATGCATGTTCATTTTAACTCATGAAATGTAAATGCAAAGATGTTCATTCTAAGCCCATGAATGAAATATGCAATTTGTTGTAAATTTTAAGACCAAATGAGTGACATGCAAATTGTGGTTCATTTTATCCTCATGAGTGTAAATGCTATTTTTTGTAAATTTTAAAACTAGTGAATGAAATAAAATTTTAGCTCTTCAGAAAGTGTGTTGAAAAACACACAAAATATTTTTTATCCAAAACAAGCCAAAAATCCTTCAAAACCCAGAAAAAAGTTTGGCAAAATCTTACACAACAAAAGTGTTATAAACAAAAGAAAATTCAAATCTTAACAACTAAATCTTAAAAAGTTGCGAGCACTAAAACAACCATAACTTTCTCAAAACATATTGAAATTTTAAACCGTTTGAATTTTCGGAAAACTAAAAATGAGGCCTACAAAACCTAGATAATTATTTTTTAAGATTTCATCTGACAAGTTTTCTATTCTCAAACTAAGATGATAGGATTTTTTGCAAATTCTTGGTTATAACCTGCAAAACAACAAAAACAAACAAGAAAACAAATGATTTTCTCTACAAAATTGTAAAATTGTTAGGTTCACCAATGTAACTAAGGGTAAAATTTAAGTTAGAATGATTAGATCATAATAAAATCAAACCCAAAGCATGTAATGAAGCACAATGGAAGTGTAACATGAAAACAAGGAAATATCTCACCATATGTCTCCAACCTCCATGATTGACCTCCATTACACCTTCTCTATTTGGTGTGAGCAAAAATGACTATGCCATAGACTAGAGCAATTGTTGAAGGATTTTAATGAAATACAAGTAAAAACTAAGTTCTACATGTAATACAAAAATTTGTAAAATACAATGTTAGATTAAAAGCTTGAAGACAAGGTTGAGAGATGAAGAAGATGAATAAGAAGAAGATATGCATAAGATTGTAGATGTCCCTCAAAATGAGAGTAAAATTATCATTTTATATAAATGTCAATTTTAGATGGAGGGACAAGATTGAAGATTGAGAAGTGCCTTATAATCATTGGTCAAGATTCAAAAATGACAACCCACAATTAGGGTTAGGGCAACATTAGGGTGAATTCAAAATGAGTGGACACAATTTGATTTAAGAAATTAAATCAAGGAATGAGGAAATGTGTGATAGGGAGATAAGATTTGACACATAAAAAGAGGGAATTAGAAAATCAAATAATTTTAAAAATTACTTAATTTGTGGAGGAAAATACTATTTTGAATTTAATATTAATTTAATTCAAAATGGTGGGGTCATGTGATAGTAAATAATAATTTAAATTATTTAGTTGAAAAGAGAGAAATTTAAATAAATGATTTTTATTTAAATTTGGAAGAGAATTAAATGAGACAATTAAATAATTAATTTTAATTATTTAATTGTGGAAGGAGTGGGTTAATAATTAAATAAATTGTGGGGGATTTATTTAATTATGAGAAGAACTTAGTCTTAGAGACATAGTTAAATAAAAATCAAGAGGGAATGATGGATTAATTAAATAAATTTAATAATTTATTTAATTAAAGAGGACACGAGACATTAGTGGCATATTTAAATAAATGTGATTTATTTAAATAGTCAAGAAGAATAAGAGAGGTGAATTAATTAAATAATTGATCATCATTTAATTAATAGTTGAATTTGGACAAAAGGACATAATCAAATTATGTAAATAGAGGAATTAATGAGAAAATTGAGTTCGCAAGCTTAGGTCAATTTTATGTGTCTACACAATAGAGTAGTATTTAACATAAAGAAAGATATAACGTGAGTGTGTTATAACACGCTCACATTATGTCTTGCTAGACATGTCCCAGACAAATGCAAAAACTATGTCAAAACTAGGATATAATGCGCTCACATAATATCTTTCTTTGGGAATCACCAAGCCTTGGGCTTGGTATTTACCTTGGAATACCAACCCAAAGATTTGGAGGGCCTTCCCAACAACTAGAGATGTGTTTTTGAAAATTCTACAATATTTCACATAATTGGGTGCTCACCGCCAAGATTGCACGTGTTTCAATGTCAAACAAATCAATCACTCGGATAATGTTAGGCTCTGTCTTAGCTATCCAATGGTATAATTTTTTTCACTTTTTGACAATGTTAAGCCTTTGATCTATAATTTCTTTTGTTTGTCTTTTTTTTGTAAAAAATAGTGTTTGGTGCTTTTTCATTATAAATTAATCGTTCATAAAAATCTCAAATAAATTACATTTTTAGAAACTAGACTTCATTCTACAAATATTAAAAAAAATTCCAATTAGTTTCCAAAATTTGTAGGGGTAGCACGACCAAAATTCTATTTTTTCAGGAAGTGTCCACTTTGGAAATTAGTAAAAAATCAAAATTCATTAAAAAATTATTAGAAAAATTGTGAAGATCAACTACATACTGTTAGCTAATTTCTCATTGAAGTGATTTTAAAATACTAAAAAAATTTCACCATACTACGTTTCCACAAAAGTTGCTATGTTATGTTTTTTTGAAAACAATAACACTAATTTCTATGGGTTCCTCTTTTGAACCCCTTAATCTCAACCATTTAAAAAAAAAAATAGTAGTTTAGAAAGTAGACTCGAAGCACTACGATCCTTGTTTTTGTTGCATCTCAAAATTTTGAGTGTAACTATCCTCAATTTCATGTCCAAGGTCAGTATTTCTTGGTTTCAAAAAATTGTGGCCACTTAAGCCCGCTTTTTGGCCCCCCACTTTTTGCACTTACCCTGAATGCTTCAAGAATGTTTTTCCTTGTGGGAATCTAGTTTTGAAAACTTGGCCCCTGATTAAGCTCCCATATGCTCAATCAATTCAGAATAACAAGCCACCAATTAATAGGAAAATTATCAAATGGTTTCCTCCCCCTCAAGACTTTGTAAAAATCAATTTTGATGGGGCCTCACAAGGCAACCCGGGTAAATCAGGAGTAGCGATGGTGTGAAAAGATTGGAAAATTAATTTTATTGAAGCTGCTTGTGAAAAGCTCATTGATGGAACCAATAACATTTCTGAATTGAATGTCTTGAGGTTGGGAATTGAATTAGTATTGAGAATCTCTATTCCACACATCATTTTAGAAGGAGATTCTATGGTGATAATATCTACAATTAAAAAGAGAATTTTTGAATCCTGACACCTAAACTATTTTTATTGCCTATCTTGTCACAATTAGAAAATTTTACTTCCTACTAGATCACACACTACTATAGAGAAGCCAACTCTTATGTTGAATCCTTGGCCAATAAAGCCATAAACACTTTCACCGAACTTAAAAAATTTAACGATCAAGGATGCACGGGTCTATTCTCTAGGAAATTTTGAGTAGCCCCCCTTCCTTCATTTGGTATTGATTCTTCTATTGCAGCCTTTCTAGTCCTTGAAAATTGAAATCTCTCTTTTGTCTTTTGGGCACCGTACAAATTGCAAAGTAAATATTTCTTACGTGGTGCTAGGCGGGCTCACAATTTCCAAGATCTGGGTTGGACTTTAATTATCCTTTCTCATCTTCTTACCCCTACATGAGTGTTTTCCAAATTGGCATTACCCGTTTTGGATTGATGGTGACTTATTTTTATATCTGTGCCATATTTTCACACAGTTCTGGGTGATGATTAATTGATTATATGCTGACACCTGTTGTTTCCTTTTCTAGGTGTTTTGTATCTATTTGAGCTTCCTTCTCCACTTCTATCTGCCAATGTGAATTCATTTATATTGATGGACATAGGTGGAGGTTCTTTTGGAGCTTGCTTTAAGATGAAGATATTGTATTAACTAGCAATAAATTTGTTTCTAATTTGGTACATGCTGTTAGTTTGGCTGAAATTTGGCAATATTTATGATCTTTAGATCCAGTCATAATTAATGGAGAATTATGGTAACATTATTTACTTCATTTTATTTTGCCCGTGTGGGGTCTCCTCATGTTGAAAAAATTTGGTGAAGCTCATTTTAGCAACATCTATTGAAAAACAGGATAAAACTTGCAATAAAAATATATGTTGATAATTTTATGCATCCAAATTAACAAAGTAATAAATCACAACTGAACACAATTACAAAAGATGTGCAAACCATAACACAAGAATTACATGGAGAAAATCTTGTGGGAAAAAACTCCACACCCAAAGAGATCCAAGACTTGTATTAATCCTTCAAACAAGTTACATCAATACAACTTCTCCCTCTGAATGACTGCACCACTTCATGGCTTCTTCAACCTGCAACTTAACTTGTTTTCTCTTCAAATCAAGCACTAAATATATAGGCATGAGAGAAAACATAAATCAAGAATGGTTTCCAAAACCATTTTAGTCATAAATCATAAAGAAATAAACTTTCTCTTCCAACTTGTGATTTTATCCATTTTTTAGTAATGTGCACATGCAACTAAAAAATCTGTTTTATCTTTCTCCAAACTCACATTTATCTTCCCCTTTTTTTATGCTCTTTCTAATTTCATAATTAAAACACTTTGCAAGTTGTCATAGTTTCATTTAGTAACTTTCATGACAACTAAAAGATAATTACAAATTTCCATTTAATAAATTAAAAACAAAGCAAGGTTGAGACATTTTCTCAACATCCTCCCACTTGTCGAACACCTTGCAAAGAGCATAAAGGGAAACTAAATAAATCAAGCTTTAGAAGACGTGAGGCCCATGGCCTCTCTACAAAAACTAAATTTTTCTGTGCTCACAAGTTTAGTAAGAGAATCTGCAACATTCTCTATAGTGTGTACTTTTTGTAACATGACTTTACCACTCTCAACCATTTCTTGAACAAAGTGATACTCCACATCTATGTTCTTTGTGCGAGCATGATACATTGGGTTTTTAGCCAAACAGATGGTACTTTGACTATCCCATCCAATTCTTAATTGTTTACACTGAAAGCCAATACCTAAACACAATCTCTCTAACCACACTGCCTCTTTACAAGCATGTGTTGCAACCATGTACTCTGCTTCTGTAGTGGACAATGCAACTATAGGTTGTCTTTTTCTCATCCAACTAACTGATCCTCCAAACAAAGTAAAGACATAGCCACTTGTAGACCTTCTACAATCTAGATCACCAACACAATCTGAATCAACAAAACCATGCAAATCAATCACCTTACTCATATCGTAAGATCCATGATAACATATACAATGATTAGAAGTCCCACGTAAATATCTGAAAACCCTTTTCACATAAGTCCAATGTTCTTTACCGAGATTTTCCATAAATCTACTAAGAACTCCCACTGCTTGGACAATATGAGGTCTTGTACAAATCATAACATACATAAGGCTTCCTACAACACTAGCATATGGAACTTTATACATCTCTTCAAGTTCATCATCTATTTTAGGACATTGCTCTAGAGATAGCTTAGTGCCAACTGGAAAGGGAATACTAACTAGTTTACAATCATGCATGCTAAAATGCTGCAAAATAGTGTTAACATACTTCTTTTGATTTAACCATATTTTTCTCTTACCTCGATCCCTGTTGAATTCCATACCTAAGATATATTTTTCAGCCCCTAAATCTTTTAGGTCAAAAGTACCAGATAATTGAATCTTAAGTTCCCTAATCATTCCCTTATCATTTCCAATAAATAACATATCATCGACATATATAACAATGATTAGTAATCGATCATCAATTAATTTAAAATAGACACAATGATCTTCACTTCTAATAAAGTCATGATTCAATGTAAAATAATCAACTTTCTGATACCACATTCTTGGTGACTGCTTCAAACCATACAAAGATCTCTTTAACCTGCAAACCAAATGTTCTTGTTCCTTCACAATAAAATTATCAAGTTGTTTCATAAATAATTCCTCATCAAGATCCCCATGTAAGAAAGCGGTTTTAACATCCATTTTCTTTACTTCCAAATCAAAAGTACAAGAAATAGATAAAATGAATCTAATAGATAACAGAAAGTACCCCATGGGGTAGTGAAGGCTATCTTATATTGATCTTTCGGGTTAATATGAATCTGATTATAGCATGAGAAGCCATCCATGAAGGACAAAAAGGCATGGCTTGTGATCAAGTCCACAATTATATTGACATTAGTTAGTGGAAAATCATCCTTAAGAGAAGCTTTATTGAGATCACAAAATTCAATACAAATATGAATACGACCATTAGGCTTGCTAACAATGATGATATTCAAAATATAAGGCGAATAGCCAATAGGACAGATAAAGATTTCTTTTAATAACTTCTCTATCTCAGTCTTAACCAACAATGTGACCTTGGGATTCATCTTTCAGATCTTTTTCTTAACAAGCCTAGCATCAATACCAAGGACGATATTATGAACCACTATAGACTCATCAATACCAGACATGTCCTTGTATGACCAAGCAAAGATATTAGGATAAAAATATAATAATTCAAGATGTTGCTTAGTCTCTTCTAGAGAAAGGCACTTCCCAATATTAATTACGTTTTCAAAATATTTAGGATCCATGGAAACATCAGTAGTATCCCCTTTAAGGAGAGAACTATGGTCTTAAGGTTGGGGAATAGGAACAATATCATCCACATTAGATAGAGGAGCCTACTCATTCACACTCAAAATAGATTCTCCAAAGCATGCTTGCTTATGCAAGCGATACAAGAATTGTTATTTGTGGTGAAAAGAAGGCAGATGGGAGTAGACACCTAAGAATTCTTCTAGAACTTACTTCGAAGAGAAAACATCTAGGGGAACTTCATCAGGTCCTACTTTGCTCTCAATCAATTTAGGATGAACTAGATCAAGAGGCTCAACGAAGATCATGTTAACTCTCCACCATGGTTTCAACATTGATTTCTCAAGAGAGCAACCCAACCCCAAGTTATGCTTACGAGGCCTAACTTGGATAGGGACTTGAATCCCTTGTTCGATAAGCCAAAGGTCTTTGCATCCATAACCATACTTAGAGACAAGCTTGTATCTAGGGTTGTATCTTGTTTGCAATGCTTGAGAAGAAGGTGGATCCACATAGAGTGTCGAAAAAAAAACAATTTGTATTTCATAATCACTTAGTGTCATGCCCAAAATTTTCACTAGAAAATGTAACATATATTTTTTTTTAATCAACTATTAAGCTAATTAAAGTTCTAAGTGTTCATAGTTCAACATTAAAGTTATTACCAATTTTATTACTGTCTACAATAGCATGCTATTTTAATATTTCTCTTTGTATATTAGCAACTCCCACATCCTTGTGTTTTATCTATAAAAAATTGCACCTAGCACAACCGTTATGGAACATAATATAAGTATAAATTTGTTGATTGACTCGTAAGACAATTTAGCCAAGAAGACTCTATAAGTGTGTCTCCCATAACTATCATAATTGTAATTCAAATAGCATGAGTATTGCATTACTTCATTTACATGACATACAAGGGTATCATTAATGCTAGCAAGGTTTATTTTATTACAAAGTGAAGATAGATCCCCTAAAATCTCACACCCATGATGGAGTAACATGTATGGTTGCTTTAATCTTTTGAGGTTATTATTGCTTGGTTAACAAAGAACATTACCATCTAGCTCAAAATCCCCTTTCCCCACTCTAATTGTCCTCATTTAGATTCACAAATAATATACTTTTTATAATAATATTTCAATACTCTATTTCTAGTACTTTAATGATGATTCCATCATCTTCTTTGGTGAACGTTATCCTTTTTGGCTTAAATTTGTATTTACTCTTTGGTTATAATCTTCCCTCAGATTTTTCTTTTATTTAAGTTGGTAATAGACTGGTAATGATGGTTAACTATAATTCTTTTATTTTTTTTATGAATATAAAAATAAAATTGATTTAAACTAAATACATCTCCAGAAATTTACCACACCTATATTTTTAATTAAATTAAAAACTCATAATATAATTGAGTTTCTTTAGATTTGGTAGAAATTAATTTATTATAGTCACCTCTAATATTATTATTTTGGTTGCTTTGAAAATAATGATAACATGGATTACTTTGTTATCACAATTTATTCGTTGATAATATTATTTAAAATTGTAATACTATATTATTATGTTTGTTCCTAAATTAAATATTAAAATCAATATCATACCTCTTGTTTGCACTATTGATCATTAACAATATTAATATTATCCTTACTAAATCGTGATTTATCCATAATAATATTATTACACTCTTCTACATGACATTGACAATTTTATTCCTCAGTAATGATAGTATTATTGTCTCATCAATTCTTTAGACATTTATAATGTTATAGTTATAGGTTCACACTTGAACCTTTATTATTTAACTAGTAATCAGGCATTAATAGTATTA
>CM021104.1:127963361-128094169 GCA_007115665.2 Sequoiadendron giganteum
GCCATTCTCACCTAAGCTCTCCAAAAGGAGAAGTGGACAATGCCCAAATCTTCCATCTTCTTAAGGTATATAGGAATCCTCCAAACCTACACTCTTTCTCACAATTGCTCACACATGTGTGAGTCTTGTGCCAATTCCAAGAACTTTTGGGGAGTAGGAGGTTGAGAGTGACAAGTCAGTCTTCCCAAGCCCCAAAACTTTTTGAATTCGTCACATTCATGAATGTGGACTTTTGAGGGGTCTCTTCACACTCCAAGTACAAGTTCACATGTCAAAAAGGTTCCAAACCCATAGGTATAGGTCCTAGGGGTCTATTCTTGTTCAAAAACCAAGGAAATTGACTCAATAATCCCTTTTTAAAATCCACACAAGAATCCATACGAGTTTCACACTTGGATAAGTGTTCCTAAACCCTAACCCCCACTTACACCTCACATGACACAACTAAACCCCCTCACAAAACAAACAAATAAATTATCCCTTTAATATCCACCCTCACACTCTAGTCTACCAACACATTAACTCTATTTCCTTCTAATCCCAAAAGGAAATCAAATGCATAATCACAAGGGGATGTCTTTCCATTTTCTTTCATTGGTTTTCCCTTCTTGTACTAGTACCCTAACTTTCCTGCACATTACCAATGCAATGATTAGCAACAATCATACATAACATTTGTTTTCTAGTTAAATATCCCCATATTTGACCTTACAACAATTCACTTTAACATTTCAATTGTATTCCATGATTTACCTACATGCCTAACACACTCATGGAAATGATAATGAAATACAAGCATATTTCCACATAACCACACTATTTATTTCTCACATCACATCTCACCACCTATTCAATGATACATATAAAAAACTAGGGTTGTATCAATCACACACGAAGTGGGGTCTTACACTTAGAATCCTACCAATCACCAAAAAATTGTTATGTTTGTGAAGAAAGGTACATTGGAATCAATGTTCTAACCACTTTAGAAGGTACCACATGCACATGATGTAAAAAAGAGAGATGAATATACATATTCTCAATGCAAAATAATATGAATCCAAGATCCCAACCAATTGAGCTAACAAACCTCACACAAATAGAGGAAATATTGATTGCACATGTAAGTCCAATTTTACAAGTTACACATGCAAGGGGTGGTCAATATAAATATCAAGGAAACATGATAAGCTTCCCACAACATATTGAAAAAATATCAAATATGTTGCCACATTCTATCACAGATTTGTCAATCATTATATTCAAAAAGAAAGATCAACGTAGCACAAGTTACCACTTCATAGTGAACAAAGACCATGTTTATAAAGAATTGAAGTACAAAATCAACCACAATTTTTTTTACTTAGATGCCACTATTGATGGAAATGCTCTTGACACTTTAACTAATTTTTTTGAACAAAATATGTTTGACTAGCTTAGGATTGTGCACATAAAATCTCAATCAGATACAAATTCTATAGGACATGTCCAACAAGTGATTGAGAATAATAATAAAAATATTATTGAACACACCATATCAATGGTTTCTCAACCACCTAATTCACAAAAAAAGATGGACTTGATCCATGCATGGATAAACAACCCAAACATAGATCTGATGACATTAATCGATTGACTAGCAGTTGGTGATTCTCTAATAAATGAATATGTGACACTAGGGTTGTTTGATATGGAATTCCCAACATTACTTCCAAGTGGTATATATGTGATTGGTTAGAACCATGTATCGGGAAATAAAATCTACATGAATATGTCAGGCACCTATGTCGTTATAGAGATAATCAATTTGGTAAACATCCAAGTTTTTAATATTATATGGTGAATATAATAATGAGACATCGTGCACAAACATCAGCTACAATTTTCATAAAATAAAATCTCCATGACATGCCTATCACAATCAATGATTTGTGTGAACATATAAACAATATGCCACAATCATAACTTACAAATGGATTGATACGATTGAAAAATTCTCTAGGAGGTATAAGGTCATATTGGTCAAAATATTATGTAGAATTAATAGACATGTTACATTAGATTGGTACACCTACCATTTTCTTTATATTAAGTGCAATTGACCTATATTGGCTAGACTTACATTCACTAATGCTAGGTACATTACCAACAACACCAAAAGAAGCACATCTTTGATGAAAACAAAATATGACTCACTACCCCCATATAGTAGCACAATACATGCACTTACGACACTCACAACTCAGACACAAAATTCTTCAAAAAGGGATGAATGTTCAAGACTATTGGTGCAAATATGAATGTAAACATAGAGGATCAACACATGTACATGGATTTCTATGGATCAAAGGAGCACCAAAAATGGATACTATTGATTGGTCAAATGAAGAACAATGACTTGCTACAGAAAGATATTTCAACTTGATTGTTCATGCATGGAATCCAAGACATGATACCCAAGAATAAAATCTACAAGTAATAAAAACAATTTCCATTTCATGATCACAATTAAATCTATGTTATCACATTCCAACTAATATATCAAATTTATCAATTGTAATTGACATTGCAGGCATACCTTACTTGTGCTATGAATCCATGTCTTAAAGACACAAGACAACTTGGAGAAACAAATTTCCACTAGGACTACGATGGGATAGAAAACACATTACAATTTACATACAATGTGCAGAGAAGGTGCATTCCTATGGAAAATAGGATATATGCTTTGTAGGTAATCATCTTTACAAACATGACAAAACTGACTATTAACCAAATGTACATCTCTTATCCATTAATCACATTATTTTTTTGTTAATGATATGACTTATATGTACAATGCTCCTTGGCCATTAAATTTGCAAGGAGCTAAATTATATGCAGATATAGAGACTGGTTATTTTTTATTGAACTTGCTAGAAACGATGATTGACTTAATTTACACGATCGATACATTTTACAATTGTGGAGGGAAAATATAGATTAGAAACCTGTTCTATCAAAACATGTAATAAAATAAATTGCTAAGTATGCAACCAAATTAGAAAAAATCTCTGAAACATACCAAAAAATGTTAATACCTTTAGGATACATTGAAATTCTAGATGATTTAGCTACAAAATCTTATAGAAAACTACTTACAGAAACAATAATAGAAAGAGATATTGGAGCTCAAGAAACAAACCATATATTATTAGAAATTCCATTGGTTCAAAGTAGTAGAAGGTCTACCAATTTAAATATATAAATTGAGGTTTTCAAACATGTAGCGCTGCATGCTGAAAATAAAAATGAAGAACAAACAATGTATTTCATTGATACATACAAAATTAGGCCTTCTTCTATGGAATCTTTCTTGCTAATTGATATGGAAAAATCCTAGATATATAATCCCAAACGAAAAACAAAGAAAAAATGCAATGCAAGAAAAACAACATCATATTGTGAGAGTATTTCCAAGATTCCTATCAATTCCTCCATGTGACTCAAAAGATGGTGTGATTTTTTGTTTTTCTGAATGGTTAAGTTCTATAAACCATTTTGTGATATTCAAAGATATATTGGTCAAAATAATGATGCACTAATTTCAAACTGGTTAAACTTGAACTATAATCAATGTCATGCGGAACAAAGAATAGAGACTGACATTATTAAAGATGTTACTAAATCTCAAAGTGATAACAATAAAATGACCTCAAATTCTAATTCAAAGATGAATGGGAAATTCTAAATAGCCTTTATCATGGTGAAACTATGCAAATTTCAGAAATGGGTCCATGCTCGGAAGGAGAGATTTTGACAAACAAATCAATTGGTCTAATGATTTTCAAGGTGAGTAGTACACAAATGATGCAATCAATTTCATTACTACCATGAAAAGAAATGATTATTTCTTGCAAGATGGTATACGACAATCAATTATCTATGAAAACCTCAACAAAAAACAAGAAAAAAAATAGTTAACATGAAATTTCACACTACCGAAGAAATCAAAATGAATCTTCACTTCTCATGACAATTCAAAGTATAGTAGGAACACAAATGTTGTATGTGATAGGTGTCATATCCAAGACACTTCAGAATGCTTCAATGTTAAATCAATCTCCCCTACTTCTATTTGCACCAATGAGAGTTGCAACATTCAATATAAGTGCATCAACTATTGATTCAAAATTAAAAATTCCAACCAAAGACTTCAAGGAGCTAGAAGTGACCTAATTAACAAGTTTTCAAGAAGAATTAACACATATCAAATACATATTGATTGATGAAATGAGTCTTCTTGGTGGAAGATTGATTGAAAATATAGATTCTCGACTTTGCCAAGCCTTCCCACAAAATGCAAATCAACCCTTTGCAGGTATGACTCTCATACAAATATGAATCATCAAATATGATTAAATTTATCAAGTTTTATTGACATCTATTACACATCCTTACAAATAGAGTATACATTGAAATATAATATTTGTCCATTACTTATAGGAATATCAATGATCTTAGTTGGAGATTTTAGACAATTACCTCCTATTAATGAAAAACCCCAATATGTGAGCAACAGACAAGCTAAAATATTATGGGAAGAATTCAAAATTATAATCACTTTAGATTAGATATTCAAACAACATGAAACAAACAATGGACAACAATTTTTTTGTCAACTTCTAGTAAATATTAGAGATGCAAACCCTAAAATAGATGACTAGAATTTACTAATGACAAGATCTAATGAAAGGTTAGATACACCAAAAAATGAAGACTTTGACAATAATGTTCATTTGCTTTCCACAAATGAAAATGTTCATAGCCACAACAAAAAAAATATACTCTTTGAAAAATCCAAATGCATAGAGCATGACAACAAAAATTTGAAGTGCCAGTGCAATTGAAGGATACACAAATGATGAAGTTGATAATGAATTATTGTTAAGCAAAAAAAAAAAAAAGTTATGTTAACATCCAACTTGTGGATAGAAGCAAGACTTGTAAATGGAGCTTTGGGATCTGTGTGGAAAATTGTATATTGATCTGGAACAACACTCCCTCAACAACCAATCTATGTATTAGTGGCAATTTGATAGTTCCTTAGGAATTCCATTTGATGATCAACATCCTTATACTATTCCAATTACACCAATTCAAAGGAATACCTCATTACAAACACCATTAAGATTGGCATGGGCTCTGAAAATACACAAATCACAAGGCCTAACTTTTCAAAAAACCATGTAGTTAATATCAAACCAAAAGAAAGAATAATATTTGTTGATTTAAGGTAGGTTCGGTCAGATATAAATGATTATTGCATTTATGCATCATCATAATTTATATATAATCTAAATCTACTTTTCAAAGTATAATATCTGCAAGCAAGTTATTCGAATTTCTGATCATGAATAAATTCGGAGTCAAATGTCGATTGAACTTCATATACACTAATCGTTGTTTGTTAAATGCATGCGGGTGTTTGATATTAGCCACTGATAATTATCGGTTGACTAAGAGGAGTTCGTGCACTCAAGGGACACGTCCTCTCATGAGATGCGTCTCTCCTTGAGGTGTGTCTCCTCTCAAGATATAAAGACATGAATTCGATCTTCTATTGTAGATATGGAAATACATAAATACTCTGCAATAAGAAGATCAAAAATAAAACATCAAAAATATGACTTAGAATATATTCACATAAATTTAGATCTAGGATTTTCTTATTCTCCACTTAGGATATAATTTGATTAGATTTGATTATATTTACAATATTAACACTCGTGGCAATGTCTCATGTCAGCTCTCTAAATGGCCTATGAATTAATCCACCATTCACGTACAACAAATATGAAAAATTAAAGAAAGGAAAACAAATTGCAAACAAAAAAGTAGAAGAATATAGGTTCCAAACCTTACAATAGAACTAATGTAAGAGATATGCTTTTTCATTAAATACAATGTCCTTATGTATAGACAATATCCATTCTCCTTAGTTAAATTCAATGTCATAAACATGTAGTTGAACTCTACATTCCTATGAGATAAACCACTTGATATTATATTATGATGCAATTAAAAAATATATTATGACAAACACACAACAATTCCTACAAATTTTGATATATCTCAATGTTTACTATACAGATTATGTAATAAGATGGATAATTTAATTTAAATGTAACTTGTGTGGGGAGATTGGAGAGCTTGGTAAGACTTGAAGAGAGTTTGAATCGGTTGATGGAGATGTTGCTACTGTAGAGTGCCACGAACGAAGGGTATTGGAAGTAAATTACAATTGAAACCCTCACTCTTGACCATGGACATATGGGGTGAATACTATAGATATGGCACCAAATGGTGGAAATCCCACATCTCAGTTGCAAGTTTAGCCCTGTGTGAAGAGGTGGTTGTTGCTAGAGTAGGAACATTCATTTTGAGGAAGTGTACACACCCCTCTTTGGAGACACTAATGTGCAAGTCGATGGAACCATTCAAATGCTATATGCCAGTGAGGAAGAGAGTAGATGTGAATGGTCAGGCGAGTATAATGCCAAAAAACTGAAATGCAACTGTCCAAGTCAATATTGTGCAACACTCACAAACTAAAGATCAATGATAATAGAGTCGCAACATGAATGTTGGTGTGGATGATATAGATGAGGCAACGACTAATGATTCTGTGTGGAAGATACAAATGAGACAATGACTAGCGTGAAGGTCGTTGGTACAAAGAAAATGCCTCTTTCTTCTATGCAAAATTTCAAACCAAAAAAACATACAGGTCGTTGAAATTAGATGATTGTAGCAAGCTTCCTGTGTCGAGGTCATGGAAAAGAACATGATGATTTGACTGGAGTTCAGCTCGTGAAAGGTCAATAGATGTATTGAAACTCTAAACCTTGAGATTCACTGCCTTTTACAAGTCCTTATGAATCTAAATTATCTAGTAGATGTCTATATGTGTAAGGTACAGATTTGGAAAAGGCCCAAATTTGATCGACTAAATGGAAAATCTAGAGTTGGAATTAGCAAACTGTTAGCACAATTAACTCTCTGTTACAACTGTTGTTTACAACTTCTCTTACATAATTAACAAGTGTTATTCAACTTGGGATGACTTTGTTGTTACTTGATTTAGTATAGGCTAACTAATGGAAACACTTTGTTGTTTCCTCTTTTTCCCTAATTTTCCACCTAGGATTCTTCTCCTATGGCGGTTATATATTTGTAAATCTATGCATTTGTTTTTAATTAATAACAAAGAGGTTGGTTTATACAGATTCATTTTTTTGTGCTTGATCAATTGGCTTTGTAGATCTGTGAAATTTAAGATGGTATCAGAGTAGTTAAAGATGTTTTCAGGCTAATGGTGAATGCATTGACTATCAACTAAGTGATGGTGTGTAGAATTGGGCTTATACAAAAAAAAAAGAATTGTGTTGAAAAATCTCTACACGGGCGCTCAAAATTTTTGTTCTCAGATCAACTCCCATCAATTCATGGGTAGAGGTTTTCTTTTTCTCTATTGAAGAGGTATGATTTGTAAGAGGCACATTTTATGCATGAGAGGGCAACCTGATTTAAAACAAAGGAGAGGCACGATCTTTTGAAAGGCCATTTGGAGGGGCGGCGATTTAAAATAAGAGGTCAAATCTCTATTTTTAGGAGGCGTTGGAATTCGAATATTCAAACCACGTGGAATATCTGTGGTGAGAGTCGTGAATTTCAACCAGATCAATGAGAGGCATGATTTGAAGCTCGAGAGGCCACGTTTGGGCCATGATATGTGACTGGCCACTCTACGAGGTGCGAATCTCTATTGTGAGGGTGTGCGTATATTTTGGTGGGGGAGCTTACATTCACATGAGTTGTCCATCGACATAGTCTGCCATGCCTATGAAGGCATTGAAACTACACTCAGGTAAGAGATTGTGATTCTAGGGAACTGAGCCCATGGAAGCCCGTGACATTTAAATATACACAAATTTGATGTAATTTGCAAACTTGAAGCCTAAGAGTAGAGGAAATTTTGACCCAAAGAGATCCATATCTAGCTCTTGGGATGCCTATCAATTTCATTCTGGGATGGCAAAAAATCTTCAACAACTTTGATCTCTTCATTGAAGGAGTCGATTCAAATGTTTCTTGTGAAGAAGTTTATTTTTATGCTTTTTACATTCATTGTTGGGGGTTATACATGTACTTTATAATCATGAACTTAGATAAAGTTCCATTTATCAGGGGTTAATTATGTCTCTTAAACACCATTTTCATCATTCTATCATTAGGCTAACTTCAAAGAACTTTTTGTCTTGGAAAAAAGGGATAAAGAATCATTGCCTTGAGCAGGATCTACTACCCTATCTCCTCAGACTCATTCCTAGGCCAAGTGAATATGATGAAAATAATGCATGGTTTAATAATAATGACATGGTCTATGGACTAATATGTCTTACTATTTCTAAGGATACTCTACGTCACATAGAGAACACTGTGTGCCCTTTTACTGCTTGAATCATCATCCAACAGTTGTATGGAGACATTGAATCTTCATTTGAAAGTGATGTTTCCTTGGAAAAATAGGCTATTGATCATATTGAGACTTATGTTTCTTCATCTAATGTGGAAAATTCTTGTATGGATGACCAGTTCATTGATTCCCCATCAACAACACCTATTGCAGATTTCAATTCTAGAGATACTTCTTCGGGAGTCTCCAACGATTCATTGTAGTGAGATCATTTAAGTCTTTTGGATTCATTCCATTGGGACCAATTTATACCAAACATTTCTTATTTTTTTTTAGAGTCCCTCATTTCAGATCTAGATGACAATATTGAGGACATATGTCTTCTCTTTGAGAACCATTCTTTTGTCCTTGTAATTGTTTCTACTTCTGAGTTCTGTGTTACTTCTTTGAAAGATTCCAATGGCTTCTTGCATCAAGGCATCCAAAATCTTCTTGATTCAACTTTCTAGGATGATCTCTTAACAAGATTTTCAAAGTTTATGGAGACACATAATTCAAATTTGGAGGACACACTTGAGGAGGTTTCTGTCGAATTTGATGATAGTTTCAGCATAGTTGTTATCCCATCTTCATTGTCTTTGGAGTGACATTCATGAGTTTCCTCATTCGCTTGATTTATCATGTTTCTTTGTTGATTTTGGTCACGATTATGTTGTGGTTTATTCAAGCTTGGTGACTCCTACTCAGTTTTTAAAGACACGCATGTTGAGAATTCATCCTTCCTCCTTTCAGTTGGACATGGAGAAGCTTCTTCATTAGCCTATAGATTTATTTCTTCCCAAGGGAAGACGTGTTATTTTTAGATATTGGGTCATTTGTTTTCAAGCATTCTTCATCAACTTGCAGTATTGTGCCACTTCTAAATAGGTTGTTGTCATCTTCATGAAGACTTTCACTGAGCAAAAGTTTCATTTTTTGAGAGATTGTCTAAGGGTGATGGACACTGCAACATAATAGTTACCATGCTTATTATCCTTTTTTATTTGAGGGGGGGCTTTGTTCCCATAGGGTTTTCACTCTTTCATTTTTCCTCTCTTTTGGTTTTTTTCTCCTTAGTTAGACTTAAGGGGGGTGTTAGCGTAATTAACTCTGTTACAACTTCTATTTACAACTTCTCTTATGCAATTAACAACTATTGTCAACTGTCGCTCAACTTGGGATGAATCTACTATTACTTTATTTAGTATAAGCTAACTAATGGAAACTCTCTGTTATTTCCTCTTTTTTCCCTAATTTTCCTCCTAGGATTCTTCTCCTATGGTGGTTATATATTTCTAAATCTATGCATTTGTTTTTAATTATTAACAAAGAGGTCAGTTTATGCAAATTCATTTTTTTGATCAATTGTATTTGTAGATACATAGAATTTAACACAAACAAACAAGACCCTTCAAATAGATCGATAGGCTGAATTCCTGTGTAGACTTGGAAAAGGCCCAAATTTGATCAATTAAATGGAAAATCTAGAGTTGGAATCTCAAACAAATGAGACCCTCCTCACAAATAATCCAATTATTTTTATGAAAATGATAGAGACTTAGATTGGCCCTCTACTAAAAGAATTTTCATTTTTATGTAAAATTTAAATATCGACCCAAACTAGCAGTTGGGTAGAGGGAAATTTTGGTCCTCTGTTAAATAAATTTTTGAATTCTTACTTCTTATATAATGACAAAAAATTTGCAAAAATTGAAAATTACCAAAATTAATCAAATGAAAGGTTTTTCTTCATTTCTCAAGCCTTTTGAATGCAATGGAAGTGTCTATTTGGCTCCATGATGCTCCATCGATAGGGCTATGTGTGGGACTTACCTCAATGTGAAAATGAACATGCTCTTTGTTATGTCATAAAATTGCACCCCTTGCAATTTCACATACATTCTTGTATCCACTTTGGTGTCCACTCCCTTAGCATTCATGTAGGATCATTCTAGCCCCTGCATTAGCCTTTTCCCTCTCTCAAGATGCTCCCTTTTCAACAGATACCTTTACACGCCAGCTTTGTGTTAAACCTTGTGCTTTTCTCGTTCTTGTCATATTGTATCATGATGTGTCTGGATACTAGTGCATTGTAGAGACGTCCATCCACCATGCTAGCATCCTATGACATTTCAACATTCAAATAGTTGTTTCCAAGCATGTTTTCCAATTGTCAACAAGTTTGTCATTGGTGTGAGATGAGGATTGTCAAGATGGGTCGATTACACTTGATCCATGATGAATCGAAGCATAATTTATCCACTATACCTCAATCTTACAAATAGGATCATCGAAATTGAAAGTTAAAATAAGCATTTATTGAAGCTAAACATTGTAAACTATGAAAACAGTTAAATTCCTACTCTAACCCATTTGAAACTTATCCCATTTTGGAATTGGTGTCGTGTTGATATGGAACAATGGACCTTTCCCAATCTTGTGATCAATGAGTCCGTTTCAATCAATTCTATGGAGGAGAATAAATGAAACCATTGTGATAAAATGGATAAAAACTTGGTTTATGCTAAAATGAACATGATGTAAGCTATATTAACATAATTTTATGCTAAGATGGATTTAACTATGAAATTGCTAAGCTAATCTAAGCTAATTCTAAGCTAAAATATGGAAACCCTAATTTATAAACAAGCTAAGATGGATGCATGGAAGCCATTAATGTATGTCTTAAGCTATTTATGCAACTAAAAAATGAACTAAAACAAGGTAAAAGTGAGTAAAATATGAGTGTGGATGCAAGTTAATTCAACATTACAAGTTTGAAATTGAAATATGAATCCATTTGTCTCCAAATAGGGTTCTATTTATAGAAGAACAAATGAGAAATGGAGGGTTGAGATCGAAAAGATTAATCAATGGTCAAGGATGAAAGGAAGAAGAGGCGTGTATCATGGATTCTCATCAGTGGATGAGAATGCAAGATAAGAATTAATCAAGGTCTCACATTTGTTCCAAACAAACACATTTTTGACTTGCACACATAGGTCACAAGGTGACTTGCTCAAGAGGTTAAATGATAACTTGTAATTGAAGCCAAGTGAGATGATTGGAGGAGAGGGAATATCCCTTTTAGAATATTCTCATGGGTGAGAAGAAAGATATTTTCCAAATTAAAAGAAAGTTTGAATTGTGTAGAAAATGAGATCTCTTTTAGAGGAAAATTAGATTAATTGTTAATTTAACAAGGTTTAATCACACAATTAGGGGTTTTTAGAGGAATAAAGTGATATTCACTAGATTAAATAATTTAATGAATGGGGGAGATGAAATGACATCTAATTAAATAACTTAGGGTTATTTAATTAAATTAGAACACCTAGGGAATTAAATTAAATATTCTAATTTAATGAGATGAAATGTTAGCGTGAAAGGGGGTGAATTAACCCGATTTGATGAATTAAGTTAATATATGCAAATGATGTAATTAATTAATTAGCTAGGCTAATTTAATCAATTAAGCAAAAAGAGGATGGGTTTTATGAAGAAATGATAGTTAGGCAATGTGATCCATCGATACATTTTTAAGTGTTTACATTTTGCCCCTCTTTGAAGCAATGTACTCATTGCATTGGTTCAAAGATTGATGTTGATTTTGATGTTGATGATGATGCATAAACAAATATCGATGATCTCTTTGAGATGTTGATAACCAAGCTAAATTTGATTGATCTGATTGATTGATTGATGAAATTGTTGAGGTTTCACAACAATGCAAGGATTGTGTTGAATAAGATTGATAGGGAACGATAAATCCCAATGATGGTGATTTGATAGATTTGATCAAGATTTACTAGAAAGGATAGGAACAAAATGATGGTTGATTTAATATCGATATGATCAAAAGATGGTTGGTTGGCCCCTCAAGAGATCGATTGGAGAATAAAGTGTTCCAATAGAGTTCATGATAGGTGAAAATCAGACTTATGCTTGAAATGATTGAGATTTCAGGTTGCTTTTAAATCAAAGAGTTGCAAATTTTCAGATTGTTGAGCTGAAGATGATATAGATGCCCCACTATGCCCCAATGAAAGAGGTATTTCTGGTGTGCTAGCTCAAATATTGATGTAGATAGATTTCATGATGTATAGACAATCATCGTCTATGGGTATCCTCATGTAAATGTCGCTATAGATCACATATATTTGATGCTTGGTTAGAAATGTTAGTAAAGATAGAAGAATGAGAAGAATAAGATGGATGAGTTGACCATTGATTTTGATGATTTCTTCAAAAGATCCAACAAGTCTATGATCCATCGAGACTTTATTAGAGATGGTGATGAGAAAATACAGGATGAGGATGAATGCAGAATGATGAGTTGCTCACATATCATTCCTTATTGTTTGATATAACACATAGACATGATGCATCAAGGTATTGATAACCAGGATGGCATTGTATCTAGTGTAATGGACTTTGACTTGATAAAAAGATAGGAAAGTTCTTGTTCACATGTTGATATATGGAAACATTGTTGGAATGCAAGTTAGAAGTTTAGAAGACATTGGACCAAAGCATAAGCAATAGTCAATAACATACCCTTAACAACTTTCCTACACACAACTAAGGAAGTATGTGCCAAGATTATTTTACAAGGATACCCACAAGCATAACAAATAGAAGATCATTATCGACACCCCATTCCTTTCTCTCTATATCTCTTGCCTGATTAAATTTATCTAAGTTTATTTCTCATACTGATGCCCATGTATGAAGGATACATCATATGACATGTTGATCAGATGGTTGTTTGATGTTAGGATGATGATTAGCTTTGTTATAAGCTGCTGATATTAACTTCACTGACACATTTACCTATGATTTGTACTTTAAATTTTGACACTTAGGCTCTCACTTTACAACTTGCTACACTTGCTTTCTACTTGCCTCACCAAAGGTTCAATGTGGCGTTGATTTATTATGGGTGGAGTTTATTTGAAGGTGAAAGCGAGATGGGATGGATGGTTTTGGGTTTTTTTGGATTATTTCAATTTTTTGGGTCTTTTGAAAAGTTTGTGGATGTTTATGGTTTAGGGTTATTTGAGACTGTTTTTTTTTTTTTTTTTATATTTGGATTTTTTAGGAGTTTTTAGAATATTTAAATGTTTAGGGATTTTTTGAGAGTTTTGACCAAAAACCTAACCTAAAAGACCTATCCTACAGGTCTCGGAGGCTGATCAAAGATAATCCTTGCCTACATTATACACATAGAGACCACAAGTTTGACTGACTTGAATTATTAGAAGATGATAAATGCATAAATGATGAAAAGTTAGTTTATTATGACACACTTCTAAAGGACTGACCTAGAGTGTCTCAAGGGCACATCAATGATGTCCTTGCTTATGCTCAAGCTCAAAGACGATGTAGTTTAAAAAGGGTACCACTTTTCGATTTTCGGTGTTTGACCTTTTTAGGGATTTTGATATTTTCTGGATGTTTTGGATTTTACATTTACAATTTTTCAGGATTTTTTGGATTTGAGCTATACAAGTCTTTGGAACTAATTTTGAATTTTCTGATGAGCATTTTACAAATGTTTTTGGGATTTTTGATGAGACTTCCAAATAACCTCAAGATATATAAGAACCTGATATGATTCATAATGAATTTCCCTCAGCGTGACATGTTAGACTACTTCGATATAGGCAGGATGAACTTTAGAATATGTGAAGTAGTACTAAAGGGATACAATACTTCTCATCATCAAGCTATGAAAGGATGAGGATGGGCAATTGATAAATGGTGGTGCAAAGAATGATAGGATAAAAGAGCCAAAGAATAGATGGAGGTGCTTTATTTATGCAAGGTGCTTATTTGCCAGGTTTTCACCAAGGTACTTTCCCAAAGCACCACTGAACTGGTTTTCACCAAAGGATGATTTTTTTCTTAAATCTTTCAATCCTTTTTCTCATTTTTTGGATTTTGATCATTTTTATATTTATTTTTTTGTATTTTCATGTTTATACCCTTCAAGACTAGGCATAATATTTTTTGAGATGCAATTTATTAGTTAGTTTGTGCAAGGGTTCACCTTTAGGTGTTGATAGCTGATATGCTCCTGATCCATAACTTGTTGTGACGACAAAGGAACACAACCAGTTAGGTTCAAACTTTCCTTTAACGTCCTAGTCTGGTAGATTATTTTGATTCGGCTTTAGGACAAAATACCCTACTTGGAAAGACCTACATTTGATCTTCTTGTTATAGCTCTGTTTCAATCGGTTTTGATATACTTGCAAGTGACTAAGGGCATCAAGATGATGCTCATCTAGGAACTCTAGCTCATTTAGCCAAGATATTTTGTATTCTTCATCAATGCTCACTTTTTGTAGTGACACTCGTAGTGATGGGAGCTCAACCTCAATAGGCATGATAACTTCTGATCCATAGACCAAGGAGAAAGGGGTTGCACCTGTTGGTGCGCAGGTACTAGTTCGATAGGCCTAGAGAGCGGGATTTAACTATAGATGCTAGTCACGACCACCTTCATTGATTATTTTCTTCAGGAATTATAGAATAGTTTTGTTTGTAGCCTTTGCTTGGCCATTGTCTTAGGGATAATACAAAGTAGAGAATCGATGTTGGATGTTGAATCTTTGACATAGCTCTTTCACATCCTGATTCTTAAAGGGTGTCTTGTTATCTGAGATTAGTGTTTGTGGGAGATCATAACGACAGATGAGGTAATTTAGGATAAACTTAGAAATTTTCTTCCTCATTATGTCGGTCATGGGAATGGATTCTACCCACTTAGTGAAGTACTCAATGGAGGTTATGATAAACTTGTGGCCATTAGACGAGGTTGGGGTGATTTTTCCTATGAGGTCAAGTCCCCACTATGAAAAGGGCCAAGGTGTGATCATCACTTGCAATTCTTGAGCTGGTGCATGAATCAAATCTCCATGCCATTGATACAAGACACACTTCTACACATACTGATGAGCCTCCTTTTCCATGATTGGCCAATAGTACCCCATCCTCAACAGTTTCTTAGCTAAAGTCATACACCTAAAATGGGAACCACATATGCCATTGTGTACTTCCGTTAAAGTAGTTAAGGCTTCCTCTTGTTTAAGACATCATAGTAATGTTCCTTTGATGCTTCGATGATAAAGGGTATCTCCTAGGATAAAAAATCGAGATGCCTTTTTAAAAAATATCTTTTTAAAGTTTGACGTGATATTAGATGGGAGGGTTCTTCTGCTTAGGTAGATAAATATTTCATGATACCATGGGGATCCTAGACCAATAATGACACATGCGAATTCAGATTCAAGGATTTAAAAAGTTGGCACAAGAAGTTGTTCTACCAAGGATTCATATTGGAGGAAGTTGTTCGGTATGTCTAATAATGATCCGATTGTTGCCATGGTGTCTGTTGCTTTGTTGTTCATGTGAGGAATCTGCTCAAAAGTTATGTCTATAAAGAGATCTTTGATATTTTCTACCATCTTCTTGTAAGAAGTAATTTTATCATCTTTGGTTTGGTAGTTGTCATTAAATTGGTTAATGACCAACTGTGAGTCTCCATAGACTTTCATCTCTTGAATCTGCCACTGAACCACTATCCTTAGACCTATGATTAGGGCTTCATACTTAGTAATATTATTAGTACAAGGAAATGATAACCTATATGACTTAGGGATATAATCACCTTGAGGGATGATAAAAGGAATGTCTGCTCTGGATCCATGTTGGGTGAATGATCCATCAAAGTACATCTTCAATTGAGATGTGAGGTTGACAAGAAACATTGATTCGTCAAGGAACTTGGATATCAAGGGGTTCTCTACATAGATAGGTGATTCTGCTAGTTGGCATGTGATTACTTTTCCTTTGATTAACTTGCACTCCACATACTCTATGTCAAATTCTATTAAGATCATCACACATTTGGCCATTCTCCCTATGAGATTTTCTTTAGATAATAGGTATTTCAATGGGTCTATCTTTGCAATGAGCTTGATTTGGCATGACAACATGTAGTTCCTAAACTTTTGTGAAGAAAAAACTACTGCTAGGCATGATTTCTCAATAGGTGAATAGTTTATTTCATATCCCACCAAGGTTTTTCTAATGTATTAGATGGCCCTTTCATTTCCATTTTCCCCATGTTATGCCAAAAGAGCTCATAGTGCCATCGATGTTGCTGAGATATATAAGATCAATGGTTTGTTTGGTATTGATGGCATGTGAATTGAAGGTATTAGTAGATAATCTCTGACATGTTGAAAAACTTTATCACACTTTTCATCCCATTTGTAGATTATCCCTTTATGGAGGAGATGTGAAAAGGGGTGGATTTTATCTGATAGCTGCGCTATGAACCTTCTGATGGATTGCAATCTTCCTTGTAATCCTCTCATCTTCTTCAGTATTTGCAGTGGTTCCATTTGGAGGATGGATTTTACCTTTGCTGGATCAATTTATATCCCTCTTTGTGAGACAATAAAGCCAAGAAGTTTCCCTGATGTAACCCCAAAGACACACTTTTTTGGATTCAGTCATACCTTGTATTCTTCAAGTCTATCAAAAATGGGTCCTAGGACTTGTATGTGTTCACTCCTTTTCTTTTATTTTTCCAAAATATAATCCACATAATCTTCAACTATTTTTTGGATCATGTCATGGAAGATGAGGTTTATTTCTCTTTGATAAGTTGCACCTGCATTCTTTAATCCAAATGGCATTATGTTCCAACAATATGTTCCCCATAGACAAGTGAATGCAATTTTATGTTGATCCTCCTTGGCAATAATGTTTTGATTGTAGCTTGAAAAACCATCTATGAGTGGTAGAATTTCATGCCCCACTATTAAGTCCACAATGAGGTCGATATTAGGAAGAGGAAAATCATCTTTAAGGCATGCTTTGTTTAAGTCTCTGAAATTAGTACAAATTTTGATGTCCCCAATGGGTTTTGAGATTGGTACCAAGTTTGAAACCCACTTAGGATAATCTATTGGTCAGATGAATCCAACACTAAGTAGATTTTGTAACTCTAGTTTCACCAAGAGTGCCATCTGAGGGTGCATCTTCCTTAACATTTGCTTGACTAGCTTGGCTTCAGGATAGACCGCTAAATGATGCACAACTACTTCATGATCAAGGCCTGGCATATCTGTTTATGACCATGCAAAGTTAGGTCTTCGCTCTTTCAAGAATGCTGCTAGGTTCTTTTGTTCATCATCCAATAGGGATTTAGCATAGAAAGTGATCTTAGGTGCCTCTTCAGTTCCCACATTGACTGGAGTGGCCTTTTCTTCTAGCATTGTTGACTTTTTGGGATGCGTTGCACTCTTGGGTGCTTCTTCTATTCCTACATTGACTGGGTGGCCTTTTTTGGTAGCATTGTTGAATTTTTGGGATGCATTGCACTAAGGGGAATATTAAATCCCTCATCCTTGGGTGCCTCAAATAGGTTTTCACCCTCAGATACATCCTTTCATTTTAATTTTTTAGGATCAGAGAGCACCACAATGTGGTTTTCACTCAAGGATCTACATGTTAGTTGCATTTCATCAATTTTGCAACTGAAGGATTCAATCATCTCCCCATAGTATGCCCATGTACCTAGCTCTATGTCAAAACCTACTTTGTAATTGACCCATGAGAGGTTGTTACAAAGTACCATGAATTTTGAGATTGCTTCATCATTTTCGAATGAATCAAGAATCGATGGTCCTTGTTGGTCCATGCCAATAAGTTGGAGGTATACTAGGCATAGTTTAGTTGGCTAATTGTTTGGAGCAAAGGATGTAATGGATATCATTAAGAAAGAGTTAGTTTCAAATAGGGCATTAACATCAAGGGGGAAGTCATCTAAAGTCATATAATGCGGTGTAGATAATCAAGAGGAAGCCTCAACCAGTTTAGCGGAAGTGCCTTTTCCAATAAGGGTAACCTTGGTAGTAGTACAACCTAAACCAAGATTCTTTAATCGTTTCTCAAGAATGATAGGTTCTAGCAAGCCATTGTAATTCTATCCTAGTTTCTCATTCTTGTTATAACCCATTCACTTTATGAGCTACAAGACTCTATTGTCATCTTCCATGGGAAGGACAGGGATAGGTCATTCATCCTGATAGAGGAGTTTAGAGACATCCTCCTCATTGATATCCTCTTGATTTATATCCCCCTACTTGGTGAAGGAAGTAGAAACCATTTTAATTATTTCAAGCTCTTGGGTGCTAGATGTGGGGTTCCCATGAGATTAAGCAAAAAGAAGTAGTTCTCCTAAGAAAATGGTATCCTTAAGTAGCTTATAATTTCCACAACCATCATCTTGGATAACTGCTTTGATGTCAGGAATGTTTCACACAATGGGTGCATTCGTTGTTGAGGTATATGCAAGAGATGATAGATTAACAAATGAGGTAGGTGTGGGTGTAGGCCCTTCATCATTTTTAGGCACTTGGGGTATCTTATAGAATTTGGCCTCAAGATTCTTGCAGTAGTAAAAAGGCTTAGGATCTCCATGGATGGCAATTTCTCTACCCTCAAAAGGAAATTTGACACATTGATGGTAGGTTTTGATGACAACTTTTAAGGCATGAATTCATGGTCAGCCAAGCAAGATGTTTTACGAAATATTAAGATCTAAAACTTGGCATGTAGTTTCTACAACGGTAGGTCCCACTAAATAGGGAAATGATGCCTTGGGATGTTCGCTCTTGGTCGTCATATGCTCTGATGTTGGTACTTTTTTTTTCTCAATGGTATCTTTTGAGTAGCCCAAGTCTTTGATCAACTTAAGGATACAAATATTCAGAGAAGCAACTCCATCTACTAAGACTCTTTTAACCTTATTCTTATGAACGTAGACCTTGAGGTGTAAAGCATGATTATGAGATGGTTGTGATGGTAGGTCTTCCTCGGAGAAGGTAAGAAGGTGATTGGAAATATGTCCTACCATAGCTTGAAATTGATCTGTATCAATATCCTCAAGGACAAATGAATCTAATAAAATTTTCTCCAATATTTCCCTATGTGTGGGGGATAGCCTCAATAGTTCTAGGATTGATATTTGTGCCAGGGTCTTTTTAAGTTGGTTTAATAGATTGTATTTTTTGGGATTCGATGTTGGAAAAGTAGGTTGTGTCCTAGACTAAGATGTGAATCTTTGGATAGTGACCCTTCCACATCGTGTGGTGACTCCACACTCTACACTAGGTCCTTTGATGGTGACAACACTAATGATGCTATCACAGGATGTGACCATATTTGAATAGCTATGCTGCATATTTTTGTAATCCTTAGCTTTTCCATTGTTGTTCCCTTTGTTATGATCTAGCATAGGGTTCTTGTATATCTTGACATCTTGATTCCCAACTGGTACTTCAATAGATATGGTGTCATTCTCTATGAGGTCTTGGATGATATTCTTGAGCCTCATGCAATTTTCTATTTTGTGTCCTTTGATTTTGTGAGTCACAGAGATCGTCCTCGTATCAAGATGGATTTTCTTGTGATTCTTGATAGTTTTCAAAGTTAGAAAATGTTATCAAATTGACTCTACCAACTTTTTCATGATGGTTTCAATAGGTTTAGATAATTGTGTGTACTTGCACTTAGGATAATTGTTCCTGTTATTAGTTTGTCTTTGTTGCATCTTGGTGTTGTTGATCTGATTATTCTTATGGAGTGTTGTTTCTTGCATAGTTTTTTGTATGTTAGCAACTTGATTGTTGTTGGGTATAGGAGCACTTAGGACCACCTTAGCATCTACCAAACCATCATTTGTCACATTTTTTTTTTAGCCTAGACACGAGGTTTGTCATTTGAACTGGTTGATGGGTAGTTGTAAGCTTGATTATTTCCCTGTGAGTTTAGAGCTCATTTGATGTTAAGGGTTTGAGGGAAATGCTCATCATAAGATGTGTTGCATTGAATTTTCAAGTGGAAAGAGATATCGGGATCTAGATTTTCTATGATGATTCCCACTTGTTGTTTGTTGGGAAGGGTCCACTTGCTCTTAATAGATTTTTGTCTCCATTGTTGCAATAAATTGGTGAATGATTCTCCATTATTTTGTTTGAGAGTGTAAAAATCTTCTAGACTAATGTCCATGTCAAGGTTGAAGGAGAAGTGATTGATTAATTTTTCAGTGATTTATTGGAGTTTTGATGATAGGAGATAAATGAGAAAACCAATCCATAGCAAGACTCATTAAGCTTCGAGGGAAGAGACTCATTAGATATGAATCATTATAGGCAACCTCCATACATATGACGTTTAATTCTTTGATATGGTCCAGAGGAATTCCTCTCCCTTTGTATTTATCGAATTTGGGGATTTCAAATCTAGGAGGGAATGACACCATTGCGATGTTTCAATCAAATGGATAAGGACATAAATATTGTATATGGGGCTTCTTTGTCTTTCCCATTTGAAGGTCCTGCATTTCTTAGGAGAGCACCTTGAGTTGTGAAGCTAGGTCATCCCATGGGTTTGGTGGAGCAACATATGATGGGATGATGGATGAGTTGTATATGGGATTTTGATATGATGGTGTGTTGTATGGAGTGTACGGTGGAGTGGGGTTATGCAAAGGTGATTTAGGTGTTGATGTATATATTCATAATGCATTTGTATTGATGACGGTTTGTTGAGGATTATATTAGAAATTTAGCTATTGTTGTTGTTGCCGATGTTGGGTATATAGTTGAGCTATTAAGGCTTTTTGTTGGGTCTGCTATTGTTGTTGCGCCACTAAGGTTTATTGTTGGGATTGATGTTGTTGTTTCATCATGAGGGCTTGTTTTTGTGCTTGATGTTGTTTCTATGCTACTAAGAATGCTTGATAATCTTGTTGCTGTTGTTGTTGTTGTGCAGCTAAGGCTGCTTACTATTGTTGTTGTTGTTGTTGTTGCTATTGTTGTTGTGCAACTAAGTCTTATTTGTATTTTTTTGTTGGATGGCTTGCTAATAAGATTGTTGTGCTTGATGGAAGGCTAAGGTATGAGTTTGCAATATAGGACTTGTTTTTTGTTTGGAAATTTATGATGGATTGTGGTCATTGATGTTTTGAATGGGTTGTGAGTTGGTGATGAGAGGTTGAGAGTTTCCTTGGTTCAACATTCCTTGTAAGATGGTGGATTAAGATGGAGGAATGTAGGTTTGAGGCCCTATTTGATTTTGTATAGTGAAGGGGACCGTGGGGAAATATGAGGATGATGTCATTAGATTTTGCAATGGTAGCGACATACTAGGACCTTGAGTCCGTTGATTGAAAAATTTCCCTTGACCAATGCTTGGGGGATTTCCTTATGATTGTGATGTAGTCAAGGTATTTTCTTGATTGATGGGGGTTCACAATCAAGGTGTTATTTTGATTTGGATCGATGATAGATGGGTTGGATATGTTTTGTGCCACCAATGGTATAGATGAACCCATGGGAGGATTCGACAAAGATGTCCCCATTTGCATTGAGGATTGAATCTGTGATATAGTATTTCCATTCCCTTGTGTACTATCTTGAGATACTTGGTCCATACTACTTTGGATGATGGTGGGCATACTTGTGGTACTCATGGATGTGGATAAAGATGGGTTTCCTCAATAGGTGGAAGTTATGGTGGAGTAATGAAGATCAAGAATTTAATATAACTACTTCGGATTTTCAGGGATGAGAGGAGCACAAAAGGTAGGTGTCCAAATGGTTGTTGGTGGTGGAGGATTGGTATCAAGAGTACCCACAAGTGTACTGATTTCAAATCGAAGAGTTAGACCAAATTCCTTGACAAGACTAGTTGCAAGACTAGGAGTAGATGTTTGATTTACCCCTGATGGTGGATTTGTGAATCCTTGTGACAAATTTCATGCCACAAATGATGGGGAAATAGGAGCTATGTTTTTAAAGGCTTGATGTTCCATGATTTCCTCATTAGCGAGCTCAAAGGGATTGTTTGTGATGTCTTCAATCTTAGAAGGTCTTGTTGGAGATGATGGTTGTTGTGAGGGGGTGACTTAACTTGTTGGATCAAATTCTAGAGGATTTGGAACACTTGAGGTAAATGATTCTCTTGTATTGTGATCTCGTTTTTACCATAAATTTTGGGTCACTGATGGGAGAGTTGTGTTGAGATTTGTAATGTTTGAACTCTCTAGTTGACTCAAATCTAGGTAAAAGGGATGCTCTAAGTATTTTTGGATAAATGATGGTAATGGGTGATATGGAAAAAGATCTTTGCAATGTTTTGTGACAACACTTTTGACTCGAGTTTGATGTTTTGATGTTAGGATAAAGGATTTTGATGAACTTGAGAATCTTTAGGGTAGAATCGTGACCTTCAAGATAAACTAGCTCAAGCATGATAAATAACTTAACTAGGTGCATAGAAAAGGATACATTTCACATATAAAATAGCCAATTTATGGGTTGGTTTGATAGATGTTCAAGTCAAAAAGTGTTTGTGCATTTGAAATTTTTGCAAATTTTGGTGAAGTGAAGGGTGAAATTTTATGAAGGGGTGGATGAAATGTTTTACCCAATTTTAACGTAGAATGAATCTTTGTTTTCCAAGACCAAGGTAGTGAGAATGATGCTAGACCTCTAAAATGTCCAAATCCTAAAGACCCAATGTTTGACTTAGATGAGAGGATAAATTGGGATGTTTAAACCTATTCGCCTCCTCCTAACTCGAGCATAGTAGTTTCTTAACAAGTGGTTACGATTGTGGTAAAATATTACAACACATTTCCTGTCAAACTTTGAATTATGATGTCTATGTCTATGATGACGAGATGTAGGTATTACTTCACAGATTTTAATTGTGTGATAGACCATTTAGAGAAGCTCAATATCATGAAAGAGACTAGGGTTTTGACTCCAAAATAATGCATATAATTCTAGATTGTATCTTGAAGCGTGTCTATAGAATTTTTCTACTAACTTATCTCTATTCTTGTGAAGTGCTAAAATGTTTTTCTTTAGAGTTTTTGGTTTAAGATGTATGAGTTTAAAATGATGACCTATAGATCTTTATTGGGGATCTTGATTTTGTGTGAGATCATTAAAGAAGAAGAAGATATTTATTGCCATGTGGGAGGTGGTAAAATGGGCCTTCTATCCAAAATATGCTCTTCGTTCTTCTTTATCTAAGATGGTTGTAGCAATTTTCCATTGAGTAGATGTTTCCTTGGTTTCAAAAGTGAAGTTTCTCAAATTATTGATAATATCCATTTTTCTCCCTTAATGTATTCAAAGTTTGGTTGAATGATAGCACCTATAAGGTTAGGTTGTAGAATGGGAGCGATTGGTTTCCAAATGGTCATGTGGGTTTCAATTGTGTCAAGTTTAGCTTTCTTAAGTAGATTGATTTTACAAACACTCATCTTGATTATGTTTTCAAACTAAATGTTTATGTCAAAAACACCATAAATTTCACAATGTCCATTTTGTGAAAATCATGAAATTAGAGCCATAATTTCCTATGTTGTCTTCGAGAAATATGGATTAAGATCAAGTAAAAATATTTAGAAGTGACTAAGGATAGAAACCCTTAGGACAAGTAGTAATATCAAGACTAAATCAAGAGGCATCCATATTTGAACCAAAGTGTTTGAAATTTGGAGGAAGATAGTGAATGTTTATTTTTGTAACATTTTGAAACCACACAATGTATCAAATAGACTCACAATAATTTACAATCCTAGGTTAAAAATGGCTATACTCGTTGAATTCCCACTTTGATTTCTCTAAACACTATACAACGTGAACAATTAGAGATTTGGCAACACTGGCTCCCCTCTACGACACACTTCTCGAGACCACCAAATCTCAAAATACTTAAAATCTAAAGAGGAAAAGTATTTTTTTATTTCTACAATTGAATAGTAAGAATGCGGGACAACTTTAGAACAACCATTCTTGCACCAACAAGTATTAAGGATTTTTGGATTCTAAACAAAGGTTCATAATAAGGGCTTCCAATTTAGGGGTACAATGATAAAATCCCTCAAGAGGTATCCCAACCCTTAGAACAATTGATTTACACATCATAAAGATACTGGAGAAGAGATATCATGTACCGCATCCCATTGATCGTAATTTCATTGCAGCCACACATTTATATTCTGGTTTGGAAGAACTTGGATTTAGTTCATTACCACTTGGGTCATTCCCTCCTTTCGAAGCAAGGAGGCATGCCCTCTAAAGATGAACAATAGAAAGGAAGTATGTTTGTAGTTCGACCATCTTTTCTTACATCAACAAAGAGAGAACACACACTAGGTCTTTTTTCTCACACACGCAAAGGGGCTCAATTTTAATCCAAATGAAATATGTAGGTGATTTTCCAAAGTGTTTAGGAATGCTTCTATTTCTCAAGGTCACCAAATAGCATGAGAGAATTGCATACACATTCACTTAAAATGTTGTAAATCATAAAACATAGCAAACAATTGTAAATTTTAACACCTCAAAGTAGTGATGAGTTCGTTTTAAGTACCAAAGGAAATATGAAGTTGCCTTGTTCAAGTTTAAGCCCAATTGAAAACAATGAAGTCACGGTTCAATTTTAGTCATGTTTAAGCATTCATTTTAAGACCCAATTGAAATTTAGCAAGGTCCTAAAACAAAAAGTAGAAAGCATGAAAAGTTGGGTTATAATTGCCCTAAAGCGTTAAACGCTTGTTATAATCATAAAATTCCAAGGTAAGAAAGCTTTCTTCACTTTAGCTCCATATCATTCAACCTACAAAATCCTGTTAGCTTAACAACCAAAACATAGTTAGAAGCATGTAAGTGATCAGATAAATTAAAAAATTAAAGCACATGTCAAAAAAAATGATTGAAAATCTTCTTACCAGAATTGGGCATCGTTGAACATGATAGTGTTGCAATTTGAAGTCTAGGCATCACTTTGGTGAAAATGGGCGTCGCTCTATAGTAGAAACAATGAGCACGATAACGTCAAGATTTGGAGTGTCGTGATTTGAACTTTGGGAGCGTCGCGATTTCAAGTTTTTGACACCTCTATATTAAATTGGTGTCACCATATTTAAATTAGTGACAGTGCATTTAATCAACGTCAGTGTTTAAAATTTCAATAGCATCGCTATATGGCGACAAAGCATCGTTGTTTGTGATTTGGACGTCACTGCAACCTGCAACACAACACATGAATAGAGTTCAAGCTAAAATTGCATTAGATTATCGGTTTTCCCTCCTTCTAGTGCGAGAATGTGAGACAAGGGTGGGTTGATTACACTTGATCCATGATGAATCGAAGTATAATTTATCCACTACACCTCAATCTTACAAAAAAGATCATTCAAATTGAAAATTAAACTAAGCATTTATTGAAACTAAACATTGTAAACTACAAAAACAATTAAATTTCTACTCTAACCTATTTGAAACTTATCCACGTTTTGGAATTGGTGTCGTCTTGTTGTGGAACAATGACCCTTTCCCAATCTCGTGATTAGTGAGCCTATTTCAATCAATTATAGGGAAGAGAATCGATGAAACCATTGTGATAGAATGGATTAAAATTTGATTTATGCTAAAATGAACATGATGTAAGCTATATTAACATGATTTTATGCTAAGATGGATTTAACTATACAATTGATAAGCCAATCTAAGATAATTCTAAGCTAAAAGATGGAAACCCTAATTTATAAACAAACTAAGATGGATTGATGGAAGCCATTAATGGATCTCTTAAGCTATTTATGCAACTAAAAATGAACTAAAACAAGGTAAAAGTGAGTAAAATATGAGTGTGGATGCAAGTTAATTCAACAACATAAGTTTAAAATTGAAAGATGGATCCATTTGTCTCCAAATAGGGTTCTATTTATAGAAGATCAAATGAGAAATGGAGGGTTGAGATTGAATAGATTAATCAACAATCAAGGATGAAAGTAAGAAGAGGGATGGATCATGGATTCTCATCAACATACGAGAATGCAAGATAATAATTAATCAATGGCTCACATTTGTTCCAAAAAAACACACTTTTGACCTGCACATACAGGTCACAAGGTGACTTGCTCAAGAGGTTAAAATATAACTTGTAATTGAAGCCAAGTAAGATGATTGGAGGAGAGGGAATATCCCTTTTAGAATATTCTCATTGGCGAGGATAAATATATTTTGCAAATAAAAAAAAAAAATTAATTGTGTAAAAAGGAGATAAAGAATATTCAATTAGAATATTCCCCTTTTAGAGGAAAATTAGATTAATTGTTAAATAAACAAGGTTTAATCACACAATTAGGAGTTTCTAGAGGAATAAAGTGGTATTCATTAGATTAAATAATTTAATGAAAGGGGGATATGAAATGAAATTTAATTAAATAACTAAGGGTTGTTTAATTAAATTAGAAGACCTAGAGATGAAATGTTAGCGTGAAAGGGGGTGAATTAATCGATTTTATGAATTAGGTTAATAGATGCAAATGATGCAACTAATTAATTGGCTAGGCTAATTTAATCAATCAAGCGAAAAAAGGATGGGTTTTAGGAAGAAATGATGTTAGTTAGCCAATGTGATCCATCGAGACATTTTTAAGTGTCTATAGGTGGTAATGACCCAGGATGCCTTGTAATGACTCGATAAGCTTTCTTTTCCCTCCTTAAAGGCTATCTTTTCAACTCAATTGGCCTTCCTCTCATTCTTGGCTTCTATCTTGGACATTCACCCATGTTTCTCTTGCTATCTTGCTTGCATAACTCCCTACAACTTGTTACAACAACACCCTCACATCCTTACAACACTTTGCAACTCTCTTGGCTCTCATAGCTTTGTCTCTCCCTTTGGTTTCCTTAAGCCTTGCAGCTAACATTTCCCTTATCTTGTGCTTGTGAGAATCTTGTGATTTCACACATCCCTTATCAATTGCATCATTGTCTCGTGATACAAGTTCTCCTCCTTGAGCAAGGATTTCTTTTATTACTTTGTATTTTCTTTGTTCATTTCTCTCTATCTATCTAGTTGTCTGTGGAGGTGGGAACACTAAAATGAGAGTTTGATTGAGGCAAACCCCTATATAGCTCCAACATTTTCTCTCAATATTACACATGTAGGTATTGAAGATATTCATGTGTTGGAGGCTTCATTACTTGGGTTGCTGTGAGAAGTTTCCATCTCTTATTGTCTTACTTTATCACTTACTTTATTCTCAGTTCTATTACTTTCTATTATTTTCCCGCATTCTAGAAATTCTTAGCAAGCTAATTGTTAGTAGTCACCAAGTTGTTTTCTGGGATATTCTCACTTTCTATTTTGTATGAGACACCAGTGTGCCTAGGGACCCTAGCATGCCACACTGTCATCCTTATTCCATGCTAAGTTTCTTTGGCCGAGAGCTCATTAGTTTGTCTAGAAAACCTTTGTGATTTACTCCAAATTCTAGAACTCTCACTTTGTTCCCTGAGGTAGTTTAGGGCAATTCACTGCTTGAGATTATCTTGAGAATAAAGAAACTCATGGGTAGTGAATCCCACTTACCTACACTCTCATGGCTCTCATACCATCTTGGATAATGCTAAGATCAAAGAGCTCAAATTGATAATGTTCCACAAGTTAAAATATGAGCACAATAGAATATCTATCAATATGATATGAAGAGTGTAAAATACAATGATGAAGCCTTACATATATACATGCAAGGTAGATGAGGTAGGAAGGTAGGACTTAGAAAATAACTAACCCTCCATATGTGCAACACTTGTGAGCTCATTTGACAAGTGTGTGAGAAAGTGGCAAGCATGCATGCGATAGGTGTCTAAAGTGTTGAAGGCACATGTCTCAATGCTATGAAGTGAGACAAAATCATAAGAAACCTAAGTGAAATTAATATATGAGTGTGAATAGGTCAATCATAAAAAGGTAATATCTTACCTAGATGGATAAAGGCAATATTTGCACTAATTTTTGAGTCATATCCAAAAGAATGTTTTGGAAGTGGGTCACAATTTTGACAACCGATTCTCTTTTTTACATTTTTTATTAGGTTATCCTCTTATGTTATGTTTCTAAAAATCTTTGATTATAGATTTTAAGGCTTCAACTATGACTCGCATCCTTCATCCCCTTCCTCTTACATGCCTCACTAGGCGTTTAAGGTAATTGAACATATAAACACTCATTTTGGGGATCACATGGAGGACTTGGTCTCAAACATTAGAATATTTTACATTCCTACATTGTGATGGCTTCAAATCCATATAGTCATTTCATAAAGCATCAAGGATTCCTAAGTGGGATTTAACCATGGAGGAAGTGCACAAATATTTGATTGAGAACAATAAATGGGAGCTTGTTCCATTTCTTAAGGGAAAAATACTAGTTTAGTGTAAGTGGGCCTAGTGAATCAAATATGTACATTAATGGATTTTTGACAAGTTCAAAGCATGACTTATGGCGAAATCATTCTTATAGGTTCCTAATTTTGACTGCTTTGAGACCTTTTTCCCCATAGAAGACAAAATCCATTCACTTGACTCTTGTTATTACTATAGCTCATGGTTGAGTTGTACATCATATGGATCATGGTTACCTATAAGAGGATATTTACATGGAACAACCATAAGGATTTGTTCAATATTTTCCACTAGTTTGTAGACTAAGTCTATCTATAGACTTAAGCAAGCCCCATGGGCCTAGTATACCAATATTGAGTCTTAATATTAGTTGTGTGAACTCTAGATGCCACTAAAATTGGAATGTCTACATCTTAAGACAAAATATTACTATTCTTTTCTTGGTTCTCTATGTTGACGATTTGATTGTGATAGGAAGTACCTCATCCATTATCTCCAAAGTCAACAATATTTCACATCATATGTTTTACATGAATTACTTGGTTTTCTTTAACTAATTTCTTAGGATCAAGATCACTCAAACCTCTTATATGATTTTTATTTCCCAACCTAACTATAATCTTGATCTTATACCTCATTTTTGCATGGTTGATTATTATCTTGCATTGGCTCCCTTTCTATCTAGATTCAAGATTGATGTGAAGTTTTCCATGCCATTTGTTGATCATTTTATATCATCAACTTATTAGTATTATTATCTACATGAATCAAACACACCATAAAATTTAATTTGGTAGTTGGCATCATTTCACACTTTATTAGGAGCCTCATGAGATTTATTGGAAGGTTCCCATATGTATCATGTAATACATACAAGGAATTCATAGTTACAAGATTGATTATGTAATATGCATAAGTTCATATTTGGTTGTATATATAAACTCTAATTGGGATAGTGGTCTTAATGATTATAATTCTACATCCGATTGCAATTTTACCATGGTTCTAGTCCTATTTTCTGGTAGAGAAATAAATAACATGCCATGCTATCTTCAACTAAATTTGAGTATAAAGGGTTTGCCAATGTTGTTAATAATATCATTTGACTTTAAAATATCCTCATTAAAGTTTCATTCACTTTTCAAAATCCATCAAGCATCTAATATGACAAGAAATGTATAATCAAAACATAAAAAAACCTTAGCTCATCATTAGTAGACCAAACATATCATTATCCACATGTAGTTTCTTAGGGGGTTGATCTAGGAGTAGGTCACTAATTTGAGTTATTGTCTAATATTACAATAGATTATACATTTCTTCTATTTTGAGGTGATCTTTGTATGTAGGTTCCTCATTATACTTCTAGTTGGAACCTATCTTTGAGTTTTTACTCTTTTCTTCTCCCTAAGGTTCACTTAAGGGGGGTGTTAGTGTGAATATGGTGCACTATCAAACTAGTTCATTTCCTAGCTAGTTCTCCATTTTAGACCTTTCACACTCGTTTAAGTTTAATAATTTTAAATTTTTAATCATTATCCCATACTGGTTGTGTTTCTATTTTTTGGGTGATATATCTTATAAATACTCACCTATACATCTTTTATAATTACTTATTCTAGTTATTTTTCATTTCTTATTGAATAAAATATATTTTTTATTTCAATTTAGATATTTTTTCTTGCTTTCCTTTAACCATTTTCATTTTGGGTGGCTTCATAGCCAAATCTCATACCCTTCATTTTGGTGAACATTATAGTTGAACCCACCTAGGATTGGCTCTAAGCTATTTGATGTAGTTGATGATGGGGGATTAAGGATGTATAAACTCATTGTCTTAACACATACAAAGACTTAGTACCTCTTATAAAGAACCGATACATTAAAGAAAGTATCAATTATTTATCTTTAGATCTAAAATTTCTCTTACAAACAACTAATGTATTGATTCCAATGCATTGATTACTTAAGCTCTCCCAATAAATCACACCATGCCAACATAATTATTAAGAATATTCAAAGGTAATTTGATTTATTTATTAATATAGATGTTGATGCTTATAAGCCTTATCATATTTTTATAATGTAAAAATTATCTTTAGAGTTCCTCTTGGGTCTTACATTTCTAATTGTAATTCCTAGACTAAAAATATTTAATTTATTTTGTATTTTTGTTTCCTACTTTAATGATCTATATAAGTTTACTTTTAACAAGATCATTAAATAGTTCTCTATATTTGATGCTACTTTGTAGTTCTTATAAGAAAGGGAGAAAAATCCATCATAGGGTAAAAAATAGTAGACATGGAACTTGGGATATTTCTACACCATGCTCCCTAACATTATATATTTGATGATCTCCTAATCAGAACTAATTCTTTTAGAAAATCTCAAAAGACTAGCTAGGGATGATTTAGAGATGTATACAAATGCATTCTTGTGCAAACAATCGAGACAATGTATGTAAATAAAATCTTTGAAGGGTTAAGACAATGGATTAAATGCTAAAATTATAATCTCTCTTCAAGTTTTCTATTGTGTAAATGTGTTAATGATAGTAGATTACAATTCATGTCAATTTAAAAACTGGAAGTACACATCAATGGGCACACATCAATAGTATGAATAATGTACATAAGAGAAAATACATAAATTTTTTTATCTTCACAACATAATAATTTGCATGGTACATATCACCTACTCAAACAAAAAGGAACATGTACCGCCCCCATCACAGTGAAGTTTGGATTTCCAAATATTTTATTTTACAAAAGCCTTATTATATTCTCATTTGTTAATTCATGATTTTATAGAATTATCATGCCATAAATCTTCCTCCCAAGTTATATAATCTATTCTTATAGTTTTAATAATTTTTCTTCCTTTAGGTTTCAAAGAACCATCTAAGTCAAATAGACAAATGCACCAGTCTATACTTTAACCTTGATAACAAGACATGAGCCTAGGAAATGATGTTATGGGTTTAAAGCATGGGCTCAAAATATATAAAAATAGTAAAATAAAATTGGATGTAGGTGGGAGATAATAAATATGTTGCCATAACATGGAATATGAAGCTCAAAAAAGGGCCCAAGTTAAAGGCAATTATGCACAAGGAGTCAACCACAAAGGGTCCACTAGATTTACATATAATTAAATAAATAGCCTATATAAACCAAAAGGTGATAAGTATATATTTCTAGTGGTACACTCATAGCTTGAAGTCCCTACACAATTGTATTTTACCATAGAGCATAAATTTGTCTTATAAACTTACTTGAAGGATTCTAAGTTTTAGGCTTGTCATGTACACCTGTGTTATTAAGTGAAACCCACAATATATTTTCATGGAGTTTTAGTGGTAGCATGTATTCAAAAAATAATTCAGTGGGTCTCAATAGTAGTGTGAATAGTTTAGAGATGAACTCCAGGGATAAAGGTAAAAAAAAGTAGGCACTTCCAATATTGTGGCCTATACGGCAAGTGTGCTATTCATATGGGGTTGGTTTTTCTTTCTTAGAAGAAAGATAGTTTCATTAATTATTATATAATTTCTATAAGATACTTATTTAGGTTGAGACAACTTTCTATTTCTTAGAAAGGAGAGTTGCATCTATCACAACATAAAAAATATCAAATATGGATTTCAATAAACTTCTACATCTCATTTTTTAATATTTTATATTTGATGATTCTTATAGTTGAAATTAACAATTTTAATAAATATTAAAAGGTTAGGTATGGTAGATCTAGAGGAGTATATAATGCATTTGTCATATAAAAAAATGTGATGGTGGTTGTAAATCACATCTTGAAAGGGTCAAAACAAGGGATTAAATAATTCATTTTCAAAGAAAGTATAGTTCTCATATGGGTCTCATGTAAGAAACTAACATGTTACATCTTAGAAGGGTTGATACAAGCTCTAAAATAATTCATTGCAAAACTAATTTAGGTGGTGGTTATAAAGGACATGTTGGAATAGTTAAGGCAATGGATCAAGTAATTCATTTCAAAAGTATAGGTATCCCTTTGCATCTCACATATTCAACTAACACATTATAAGTGTTAAAAAATTACATAATATATGTAGTTTGTGGTTATGAATTATGCATTAAGTTTTTATTAGTAATATGTTGGTTAGTTCTAGTTAGGATTGTGGGAAAGGACTTTTATGAATGTTAGTGAATTGTATAATCAATAAATTTCTACATATTATGTGTGAAAGTCTAGAGCCACGTCCCACTTTGAGCAACAATGTATTTTCAAGAAAAAAATGCTTGAAGGGTTTGTGGTGAAATAATTTTATTCAAAACTATGTGGCACAAGAGTTTTGAAAAAAAAAAAATTCCACATAAAGCTTTTTGGGTGAAAGAGTTTCACCCATATTCATTAAAATACAAAAAAGAAAAAAATATATAGGCAACCTTTTCTAGGCTTTCTAAATGGATTTCTCCCAAATTGAATTTAGGTCAACCAACTCAACTTACTCCAACCAACCTTTGGTTCATGTCGATACTTCTTCAAGCTTTTACACCCCCAATTTGAGCTAGGTTTTCAACATTCACTTCAATATACATTTTTCTAATATGAAGAAATTGTTTTTACTTAACAGATTTAATATTTTAATGCAAGAAATATATTTTTTTTTATATTTGTATGTGTGTATACATGAAACTATAATTTGCTTTCAATGTAAACCCTAAACTAACCTTAAACCCTAATTTAATTTCAATACAAACCTAAATCTAAAATGGAAACCTTAATTTGGTTTCAATATAAACCATAAGTTTTAAATATAAAGCCTTATTTTAGATAACTTTCCCTATATGCCTCATGGATTGGAGGATGAGGCATATAGGGTGTGGATGGGAAGATTAACACTAAATATGAAAGCAAACCATAAAAATTGATCATTTAGATAACATGCTAATGTTTTAAGAGATTATAATAAATAAATTTTAATAAAATTTGAAGGTAATATTTATAATTCACTATAATCTTCATGTGGGAAAATGATTTTCCTAAAGCAATTAGAAATAATTGATGGAATTTTTCCTTGTGTTATCTATGAATGAGTAGTAATGAAATTTTATGTCTATGGAGATCATGTAATACCCCTTCGTCTTGCTTCTTGTTCGGTTTGCTTTATGCTTTGTTGGTTGCAACTACCTTGATACTGGACACACCTTGTTATTTGTGTTTTGATTGCTATTTATTGAGCGACGAACTATTATTGTGTGATGGGTTTATCTGATGACTGTTTTACATGCTTTAATGGTTTAATGATGTTGGTAGTTGTAACATGATTTTTTATTATGAGATTATTGAGTAAGATGTTAATGTCAGTCTTGATGAGTGTATTGGTGAAGGGGACACGTTCGCATCACTCGCTTGCAAGCACCCTGCGAATCCGTGATTTCTTCTTCACGGTGTGTACTATATGCTGTTTATATCATATGATGTTGTTTACTTGGTTTTAGGTTGCAGGTACATGACATCGACTCCACCTGGTTCCACAGGTTTGAGCGTTTTGATCCAATGGTTAAGTTGAATGGGAGATAGTAGCTAGGTAACATGTGTCAAGTCTATGCCCTAGCCTTAGTGTGTTGTTAGTTTTAGTTGTTGAGTCATAGTTTACCTTATTTTAATGTTTTTTGATTTCGAAAAGTGTGTTTATTAAATCAATTTTTAGAATAATTGCTTTGGTTAAAAGTGGTGATTATTTAATATTAAATTAAAATTATGCTTGGAAGTTATATTTAAAGTTATTAATAAAATAAAATAAAATTTATTTAATTAATTAAATTTAATCTCAAAAGGGTTGAATTTAGTTATTAAATAATTAAAATTAATTAATTAAGTTTTATTTGGATTAAATTAAATAAAAGCTTCAAAATTGAAAGATATTTGAAATTGCATTTTAAATTTAAAGTTAGTTTTCGAAAATTGGAATTAAGTGGATATTTTAGTTTTCAATATTGCATGCAAAATTAGATTTGGTGGTTTAAGATATTTTCAATTTATGACTCAAGTGCATGTTTAATTAATGGGAAGAGTTTGTTGAAAATTCATTCACGGAGAAGATTTTGGAAGGGAAAAGCTTCTTCACGGCAGTGAAGAATTTTTGGGCAAAATTGCACAGAGAAGGGTTTGAAGAAATTTTTGGATTGTAGAATTGATCTGAGGAAAGTCTGTTTGAATTTGTTGAGCTTTTGGATTGGATTCATTGCACAGTTGAAGAGAATTCATGAGATCCTTGGAGGAGGCTTTGCATCAGAAATTCATCTTTTCCTGTAGCTTCAAAATCCAAGTTTTGTTATGTGATTTTTGTTCTTGTTATGTTTTAAAAAAATATATATTGTTTAAGAAATCTGTTTGTTGAATTCGTTGGGAATTAGAATTTATTAATGGAAATTAGGTACAAATTAATCAAAAATTTGGAAGATTGTATAAATATACTATAGTATTTAATTTTTAATTGAGGAATTTGTAGAATCATTGTTAAATTAAAACTTCGATTGTGCAACACATGTAGATTGTTGAAGAGATTTTATCCCTTTAGAAAATAATTAGATCTGGTTTTGAAAACAAATCCTCTGTAGAAAATGTGTAATGGAGAAATTTAGATCCCCTTTAGTTTTCCTATTTTTTTTTGTATTATTAGGAATTTAAAGGAAAGGTTTTAAAAGAAATCAGTTTTTAAATCTCTATGAATTTAAGAAAAGATTTTGGAAAATTTTATTCATTTTCCTGTAGCTAGTTATTTTTATTTATTTCTCTCAATTTTACCAGTTAAATTATTCTATGTAAATATATATATTTATATATTATATGTATTATATTCTGATAAATATATACACATAACATATAAATATATATATTTATTTTATTGTCATAGATTTAAGTTATTATTCTTGTTGAAAAATTGCCGTCCATACGACGTTTCTGAGAAACGAATTTCGATGAAACTCGTTGAATATTCTTATGAAATCATTTCATTGAATTCTGAAATACCAAATGAGTGTTTCTAAGAAAAAAAGGTTTGATGTTGACAGTGGTAGGTGGGGACAGATGTACCCCACTGCCCACTGTCCATTGATGGGAGAGCACTACCATGGCAGCAGCGCAGCCCCCCTCCCCTACATATGGGATCGGCTGTACATTGTACAACCGACACCCAATGCATTTGGATGTCTGGTTGTACAATGTACAGTCCGGTGGTTTGACTTCGCACTTTCCTTAATTTCTCGTGCTCCCGTCTGGAAATCCATGTCTTCGGGGTTCGCACCATTCCACTTCCTTTTGTTAACTTTTAATTATATTAGGTTTTCAACATGATTCAGTGTTAATGTAAATGCATATACATATATTTATATATATATATAGATAAATGTATATTTATATATATATATATATATATATATATATATATATATATATATATTGTTTGTAGTTTATCAGGTTATAATTAATTATTATATATATTTTATGAATATATATATTAATATATTAAATACTGATGTAGAAGATTTAAACATAAGTATTTTTGTTAATTTTTAGTTAATTTTTAATATAATATGTTGATTGAGGAATAATAGGAAATTAAGTAAAATAGAGGAATTTAAATGAATTATAGTAATTAGATGTGTTAGTTGTCTAATTGAAAGAAATATTTTCTTGCATGAGTATATTATGATTTTAAATGAATCAATATTTTGTTTTGATAAAATTATAATTTTCCTTTCTTGGTAAAAGATAAGGCAATTATTGGAGTTTATTATTGATTTGTTTGAAGTAATTGGTTAATTACCAAAAGGTACTAGATAGGGAAATGGATTTAAGATATCCGAAAATAGTGTATTTCCTTGCTTGTGATTTTGAGATTAAATTTCCTTAGGTTGATTATTTTGGGAGAGGATGATTTGTGTTTTAACTTGTAAAGTCTTCTAGAGGTTATGGGTTGATTCTTTGTTAAGTAAATCATTCGTTTTCCCTTGGGTAGTGCTTTATGTGTTTTGTTTCCTCCAAGTGTTGGAGTGAGTTACCTAAATTGTTGCCTCCTAAAATAAGAGAGATTGCATTGGTTAAGTTCTGTAAACACTTGAGTTACCCTTGGAGTCTAGTTTTGTGTAGCATGTTATCCATTAGAAGAGTGGCTTTTGTTAGGGGCCGAAGCCCAAAGAGGTAAACCGGGTAACCTTCATAAGTGATTTAAACAAGTGATAATTAAAGTAATGTACTTAGATGATTAGGATGCATTTCACATTAATCAAGATAATTTAGCCTCACTCATTGACGCAAGGGCTTGGTTAGACTTGGGGTGAGTGAGAAGGCCTAGAATGGCAAGGTCAACTATCTTGTCCTTACGAGAGGTAGTAGACTCCACATGAGTGAGTATGAGGGCCGGGATTTGGTTGAGGTCACTAGGATTATCGGAGCCTATGAAGAATGCCCAGAGGAGATCTCATGACAAACTGTGTGATGACACTTTGTCTAGGATAACATTGAGATGTGTGTTATGTGTATGAGTTCTTTATCATACTTGATTAATTTTATGTCTAGAAGCAATGTGACCATGTTAGTGTTAGACTTATATTGTGCATGTGTTTGGTTGAGTCAGTATGTGTCAGTATGAGTCTGCCTTTGGTTAGAGGTAGTAGATTCTTTGTCCATGTTGCATTGTTACTATCTCCTAGCATGGGGGGTGGGCCTTCGAGTACCACTTGGTTAGGTGGAACATGCACCATAAACCGTTGGGTCCCCCTTGATCTTCAATATGTGGTGGCGAGACATCCAGTTGGACAGCTCACGGATCTTGTTTTCTTTTCTGGCACTATTGTATTTCAAAGTGTAATAAGTTGGTTTTACCCCTCTTGTATTTATGAGGTGGAATTTTGTAATTGTAACACTTATGTATTATTGCCTCATTCTGGGAATGAGTGATGCAATCAGATATTCATGTAATGGGTTTATGCTATGGTTGTTTATCTTCTTATCTTGTTTTTTATGTATGTTGAATGAATGCTACTACTTGAGTAATTAAATGCAATGATTTTTAAATGATGTATGTTAATGGGGATTTAAGTAATCTCGGTTACGTAGCCTTAGGGGATGTTGTCAATTGTATATGAACATGTATGTTTAATTCACTTAAAAATAAATAAAATTTGTACACTTTAATTGTGAATTGAGACTTCCTCTAGGGTTGCATGGCGGGGCATTACAGATCACATGTGTTCTTTGGTGGCAATATCTACTTGTATGGAATAACCACAAAGACTCACACATTTTGCAAAGTGAAAAGGTGTTTCATGACCTTTAACATACTTGTGCAACAAAAATGAAAAACCCAAAAGGGTTTGTATTACTACTACATTGACAAAAGGCTATGAAAAATCTACATAAGAAATTGTTGTGTGGTCTCACAACATGCACCAAGGCTGTAAGACTTGGGGACCCCAAGTGAAAACTAACACTTATGGAAGGTGTTGGCTAGTTTGAAAGATCACTAGAAGTGAAAAGTAAAAAGTGAAATCTTTAAAAAAAAAAGTACTTCATAGTTCAAGTGTTTCGGGTACTAGGTTCCGAGTACTGGGAAAGCCATAAGTGAAAAAGGTAATACAAGGTGTTGATCAAAGTGTTTCGATCTGGGAGAAAAGGTCTAGTAAATATGGAAGTTCTAGTAAAATCCGAGGTTTGGTAAAATTATGGGTAAAGTTGAAGTATCGGGTACTGGCTATCGTGTAACAATGCAAAATTTCAAAATTTTAATGTTATCCAAAAGGTCTGATGGTCCGATAACCTGATTAAAAGAATAATTACACAAGAATATATGATATTTTTTGAAAGCGTGTTATTTATGATGGATTTATAATGATGATGAACTAATGATGGTTTTATTTTCATGATATTTTTTATAAATATTTTAAAAGGGATTTAATAGTTGGAATTAGTGATTGCAGGAGAAACAGATTGCGATGCAAAGTTCGGGTATGGATGGTCAATAAAACTAAAGTTGTAGGAAGATTTGATGGTGTTACTAAGTTCAATAGTACACTTTGGAAGCTCATGCAGGAAAAAGGTTCATTGTAAAGATGCATCAGATACTAGGAAATTGGAAATCTGGATATCAAGCATGCAACAAAAGAGTGTATTCATTATGAGGGTGACTCATTCTTGGGAATATTCAATTCGAGTTTGAACCTGGATGTAGGAACGAAAATTCCACCTAATCATTTTGAATATATGGGAAGTTCCTACATTCTATTTGGCGGATTTGTTTGGTTCCAAGGAACCCTAATTATAAGAAGATGGAAGACTCAAAGGATTTCAAGGTGTAAATGAAGTTTGACCTTCACTGAATTCATTTGTAATTATCTTGATAGTTGTCACATTTCATGTGCCTTGTCATGATTCATCCCTTGGATTCCCTCTCATGTATTTGTCTTATTCTACCTAGATCTTGTTTCTATAAAAGGCAAGAGGATACTTTTTTTAAGTTCAAAATTTGTGGATGTCGAAAGAGTCAAACTTCTTTAAGTTTTGTTTTTTTTTCCAATTTTCTAAATCATTATAGATTAAAATATTGTATGCACATAGACCTTAATCAATATTGAAGCCAATTTGAAAACTACATATCTTTTGTAGCTGGTTTTTTCGTTCAGCTAGACAAGATTGTATGTTGCGTTGTTTAAGGGTGCATACAAAACCTACTCGGTGTCCAAACTAAATCCCCTTCTTTAAAATATCACACTATTTTATGCCTAGTTGTGAAGCAATTTGGTGAAGTAGAGAATCATTTTCTTTGATTTAATAAAAATCTTGGGGCATGCATGGAGAATACCCAAGAGCAATTTTATTTTTCAAGTATTTTGATGCTTTATTTTAGATTAGATTTGAAATTTCAGAAAATATTCCAAAAAAGAGATGAATGAATGGAAATATTATTAAAAATATTTTGTTTCTATGAAATTGTTGAATGCTTAAAGCTAAATCTACTTAAGTGATAGCAAAGTTGTTTAATGTTCATGAAATATTATTGCAAATTTGTTGATTTCATGAAATTGTTTAATGATTGGACTGAAAATCTTTCATATGATACTTATGATTCTTAAAGAAACTAGAGATAACCATAGAGCCCTTGAGATTAACAAAAATATCATAGGGTGATCCCACAACACTAGTTTACAATTTTTGGCCAAAATGGACACTAAACTGATTTTTTCTAACTAAATCTTCACTTTTGGGCACCTATAGCAACGAAACCGTGAGAAATTTGAAGATGATGCAAACTACTGATTTGTGAATTTTTGTTTGTAGATTATAAATATATATTTTTAATTTTTTTTTGAATAAAATTGCACTTCTTTTTCCATCTCCTTTGAAAACTAGTTTTTTTTTCAGTAAATGTCATTTTTTAGAAATGATGCTTACCATATACAACATAACTTTTTTTTCATGAAGGATAAAATTCTTTTTTTTTTGAATTTAGATTTGTAACTACGATATCTAGTGCTTTCATTTGGTTTTATAGTGTTTTATTCAATATTTTTTCTTAATCAAATTTTGAAGTCAAACCAATTATAGTTTAGACATAGGTGGATTGTATACAACATAAATTTTTTGTATGTATCAAAATTTAATTTTTTCAATTTTGTTGTCCATCAAGGATTTCAATATCTAACTGGTATTTTTCAAAAAAAAAAATTGATAATCTGCTATTTTTCCACATGTGGAGAACAAAGAGCTTGATTTTCGGTGAAAAACCTACATTCACAAGAAATAAAAAATAAATATAATAATTAAATTTAATTTATTTAAAATTATAATTTTTGGGAAGCTTATAATAAGGACTACATACTTACAAAAAATAAATTTTAAATGGGTTGATTAGATCCCCAAAAAAGTAAATCAAAAGTGGTTTTTTATCAACATTTTGATAAGTGTAAAGGAGACTCCGTTATAGGTATGATTTAATACAAGCAAGGTTCTATCCAAGGAGGTTTGATCTAGGGTGGTTTGATCAAAGCCTCTTCAATTGGAATACTTAAAATGTAAATTTTTAAGGCTTAAATCATTATATTTTCTAAAAATATGTGATTTGAGGAAAAAATAGAATCTCCCAAAAATTGTAAACCACCATTGTGGGATCACCCTACATCATACCCTAAAGTGAACTTAGTATGGTCAAGACCTAAATACCAGAGCTTTGGGATTAAGCTAAGTCAACCTTTCTCCTTTCCTCAGACTTTTAGGTTGCCTTGGTTCAGCCTTTCGAGTAAAGATAGGTTCTTCACAATTTTCTTGTGAGGATTTTATCTGCACTGTTGTTGCGACTAACATTGTGATCAACAGAAACCAAAAATGTTAAAAATCTATATAGATGTGGAGAAACCCTATAAAATACACAAATAAGTTAAAGGAATCTTAACATCATTTTTTGTGGTCCAAAATTTTTTTATTGCTTGGAATGCTTCTAAATCATTACACCTTACAAAATAATAATTGTAAACATTATTGATAAAAAAGACCCCATATATTTATTTTCTAAAAATATCATTTTAATTTTATTCATTTAAATATTAATATTATTTTTAACACTTAATATACAATTTTGATAATCTATGAAAAATAAATATATATTATTTAAAAAACAATTTATTTAATTTTATTACTATTTTAAATCACACTTATAATCCATAATTTAAATACAAATAATAATATAAAACTAATAAATTTACTCTGATACATTCTAGATTGAATTTGTATAAAACTAATCTAAATCACTATCCACAATCTATAATAGATTAATCTTATATAGATTATTTTGTTTATCATATTTGAAAAATAGCTAATTCCACAAGCTTCAAGCCATTATTTTTGAGCGAGTTTTAAGTTTATGAAAATATTTTTTCTTATTGAATATTCCAATAAAAATATAATAGTATAATAAAGAGGAATATTATTGAATATTCCTTTGTGCCGCTATCTTTTGTTGCATATTTCCCCTGGACAATTTTGGGGCATATGGCTATCATTGCATGGGAAGCACCATGCATTATCATCTTCCGCCAAGTTGTTCTGGCCTAGGATTAACTCTTTACTCTAGCTGTCTTTGACCACCTATAGCAGCATGGTGACCAAAAATATCTGGTTTACAGATGCCGCTAATTAAACTCCTCGAATAGAGGGTCCTTGGTATGTGTTATGCTAATAGGATGGCCTTTATCTTTGATAGGTCTGAGTGACTTGCTTCAGAGGTGTCACTTACTACCACTTGATGAGAACTATCTTGTTAGCAAAAGACTGCATAAGGCTCTTCATATCGATGATTTCTGTTGCTATAAAGGAAGAACCCAATGTGCTTGGCTGCATAGTGGGGTACACGTATATGGACTGCAGCATGGAAGATGCCACTGCTTGTTGAGTGGAAGTGCTCGAGGAAGCTTCTTCTCGAGGATTGCCATAGATTTTTGTAAATACAGGCATCGAAGGTCGTGGTGGAAGCTTTCCTGCATCGATTAAACTATTCTCTGCATGCCCATCCATCTCATATGCGTTAGGTAAGATGTATCCTCCCATAAAGGTTATCATCACCACAATATTTTAATTGAAAGCCTTCAGATAGAAAATAAATTCCGTGATAGTTGGGGGTCGGGAAGTCACAGGGATCCTCTGCTAGGTCTTGTGAAACCTAGTGTTGAAGTTGCTCATGGCTTCCTGCGGGACTCTCTTGATGGTGATTAGTTGATGTAGTAGTTAAAAATGATCTGCCTTCTTCGAAAAGTATTCAAACAACCTTTCTTCGAGTTGATCCCATGAGTGGATAAAATCAAAAGTCAAAGATAGATACCAGTCTTGAGCCTTTCCTTTGAAGGAGGCAGCCAACATCCTAAGATATATATTCTCCTTCGTTATGTTATGCACTCTACATACCTTCGTTGTGTCTTGGAGGTGTTCAAAAGGGGTTTTGAAGTCCTCCCCAAGGAACTTTAGAATAGCCTTGAGGGCATTAGTAGGTATGGTAGGCCACACATTTGGGGTAGTAGGTGGTTGTAGCGAACTACCACTATCCCAGGTCACAAAATTTTTAGGAGCAAGAGCAGGTACATGAGCCATGGATAAAATATTCCTATGAATCAAGGAAAGTGGTATTCTTATTTGGAAAATTCAGCCTCTAGGTAGATTAGATAAGGCTCTAGATTGTGAGCTCTTACTCCTCACTCTATTACTTCTTACAAGAAATAAAAAACCTATACATCTTCTTCTCCTAGGTATCAAAGAGGGTAACTGGGAGTACTAGAAATGGCTCTTTGAGGATGCTCTTGTTTGGATTTTGGGCATGAAACTTCCAGTTTCTTTCCTTGGTCTGATTTAAGAAATATTTCAAACTTCTAATCAAACATTCAAAAAACTTGTGTCCCACCGGGCATTGCCAGAAAAAGAACTATTGATCATCAAAGCTTGCGCCTCTCCAATGACCTTATGGTAAATTCAACAAGTGGGGGAACAATTTGCGCCTCACTAAATACCTTTGGGATTTTTATAGAAAGATGACTCTTCTTTGAGTTTGGGAAAAAGGGGTAGAATAAAATGTAAACATAAAATATGAAAAGTGGTGATTCGCCAACACTTTTACAACATTTCAAAACCTGAATTATTTTCTATGAATGATATATTAGACGCAAAACACCAGACCCCTTCATTATTTGGAAGAGAACGAGCAACACATGATAGATACAAGCATAGTGTAGTATTTCAAATCTCCCCGCGAGAAGTGTTCATTAAGATCTGATCAAGCATAAAAGTTCTAAGAATTAATAGAAAAAACATTCATAAAAGTTGCATGAACCCTTCCTCTTAATACAACATAACACGAAGAAACATTAACCCTTAAAGAAAATAGAGAAGCCCAAAGACATAATCCAATTTCTACAGGCTATCACTTTATCATATAAGCTTACAACATAAAAATCAACTAATTAAACTATTCAAATTAAGCTTAACACATTGTTTTATTTAGAATGAAAATATAAAGAAGGAAATTGACAAAGGTCATATCATGCACAGTTTTAAAATTTCTTCCAAAAAAATCATACTCAAATTAAATGAACTTTTAAACAAAGGTCAGATGCCAATTTGAAAATAGTTTGAGTTAAAAAAATATAGCATGCTCGAGAGAAGCAGTGTTCTGCAAACTTCTAATGAAAATACTTCCTATAACTAAGGAAAGCTAAAGAATTTATTACCAAAAGGGAAAACTTCAGGAACTATTTTCTTTTGTTACCACCTCCAATTTATAGCTAAAAAGAGAGAAACACTTCCACCACCCAAAAGTAATTTCTGCCAAATGTTTTCACCTGATAGATCACAATCTAATTGTAGATCTTTAATTAGTTCATGACAATATTCACTGATAGGATAGGGTTGGTTGGAACACTCACTGTTCCAGGCTCTGGGTCTTTGTTCTCAAGAACCCCTATGGTGCCACTCTCCACCACCTTAACCTATAGGCCCTAATACTAGTTAGGCACCTCTGGTTCTCTTGGCCAACCCTACTATCATTTCCATTTCCCTAACCAAACCATTCTTGGTGCTTTCTCTACCATTCTTTTCCCTAGCCCTTAATCTTCCCTAAAGGCTAAGTATCTCCATTCCTTTACTTTCTCTTTATAGGGGTGTAGGAAGGTTTCAACAGGCTTCCAACATTTCTCCTAGGGTGCTTGTAGGTTCTCCAAGCTTCATTCTTCCTTCGCTTTTACCAAACCCTCTTCTAGGGTTAAAAAGACTACAAGCCCTAGAGCCCCCAATTAGGTCTCCTAACCTGAGAAAAGTGGCATTTTGTCCCAACCTTTCCAAATGACCTTGATTCTTCTCCTATGTATTCTTGGTCCTATTACTAGGCCCTTCAATATTTTCAAGGTCTTAGTCCTTGCCTTGCCGTACACAGGGTGTTTCACTCCTTTTAGCAAAAAGTAGGGTTTTTCCCTATTTCTTGGCCACCCGGTTGGACTGTCAAAGGATTATTCCACCAAATCAATTGATGGAGCCTCCTACTAGCTACTAGACCTCTATAAGACCTTCCTCCACCTTTCTACCATGGGAATTTCCATGGAGAGGTCTCCCCTGCAAGTTAGGTGATTTCCACCTTTAGCCTTCCCTAGTTGGGCACTGTTCTGCTCGCCTAGACAAGGTTTTATTTCATGCTTGCTTGCCTCCTAAGGAATCCTAAGTCTACCCTATTTACACACATGGAGTCTAGCTCCAATCCCCAAAAGGCCGTACACTAGGTATAGTGGGAAAGGGAACTAAGACTCCATCCTTGCCAGTTTACCAGTTAGGTCAGTAACTCACAAGAAAACAGAGAAACAACTACCAACACACCTGCAAATTTGAACTCACACCCTATATGCTACTACACAAACTTAAAAAAACACAATTAATACTAATTACAACATTCTACAGGGCCTTGATTGCTCCTGATCACCAAATTACAAGAAAACATAGAAATGTTTCAATGATGTTCTCATTGTCCTTCATTAGCAATTTTCAAATTTCAAACTTACAAACATTCTTACTACCTTCCAACCTTGCACATAGGTTGAGGCACACCTTAAGTAACCACACAAATTCAGTTAGGCTCGAGCCCCAACTGTTCGATGGCCGGTTATGTTTCCACAAGCCTTATTTTCCAAAATTGCAAAACATTTAACCTTGAGTGTCTAAACTCATAACTTAAACACCGTTGATAGCTCCTGACCACTCTTGATAGCTCTTGACTGATCTTCTTTAAGTCTAACTCACAATGCAATGGTCAACATGACCTTAACACAAGAAAAGCAAAAATTCACAAAACTTTCCTATTTCCTAGTAATTTGCCTAGGTGCTTCCTAGGTGCTCCTGCACCATTCACTCATCAATTCTCAAATTTTGCATGAATTCCCATTAGATATTTAGCAAATATTTCTTTTCGTAAACACTTAGATCCTAGAAAACAACCTGACAAAAGTATTGTTGACCAATCATGTGGCTTGGCGGCACTGACTCAAAGTTTCATTCCGAAAAGATAAAGAAAACAACACGCTCTAACAAACTCCAAAGAGGAAGCTCCTTAAAATCACAACCTATCCGAAATGAAGAGATGACGTGTTAATTGGACGAGGATTTTCATATTTGTGAAAACCGTCCTTGAAAAAATCTTCGAAGAGTTGAGATGTGGCTCGACTTTCACCCAAAAGGAAATCGATAGATAAAACCCGCACAACCACTATGTGGCGCATTGCGCATCTTTCAGAACCAATTTTTCCTTTGTGTGTGGATCATCCTGAAACCAAAAAAGTATAAAGCCAAAAATCAAAAAGAGACTAAGGCAAAATTTACTTCACAAAAGGTAATCAACAAAAGGTCTTCATTATGTGCAACATTTTTGAGCAAGGAAGTGATGAGGTATGGTTTTTAGAAAGTGGTTGTAGCAACCACATGAGTGGTAATGAGAGTTTATTTTCTTTCATTGATAAAAATGTCAAGTTTGAAATAAAAATGGGGAACAATGAAATAGTTCTAGTTGTTGGAAAATGGTCTATTTTGTTTCACACCAAAAAAGGTGAGAAGGAGATTGATAATGTATATTTTTCCCCTAGTATAAAGCACAATCTCATGAGTATTGGTCAATTGATCCAAAAATGATACAAAGTGTTGATGGAAAATGGTGAATGCATTATTTATGAAAAGGATGGAAGCAAGAAAATAATTTCAGCAGTGCCAATGACAAATAATAGGATATTTCCTTTGAGGTTAGAAAGGTATTTCTTAGCTTACTCCACAGATATAGCCCCTAGGCATGGAAAATGAACAACATTACAACAACAAGCAACTTTCAAGATAGTCATTCAAGACCCTTCCAAGCTTTGGCATCTCAGGTATGCGCACTTAGGCTATGTTGGTTCAAATATTTTGTCAAAGAAGGGTATGGTTGGAGGTTTACCAACCATAGTAGAGCCTAGTGGTAGATATGAAGCCTACATTTTAGGTAAGCAACATAGGCAACACTTTCAATCGAGCAATTCTAGAAGGGTAAGAGCACCATTGGAGTTGGTGGACATTGATTTGTGTGACCCTATTTAAAAAAACTATATTGGTAAGAGCTAATATTTTATGACCTTCATAGATGACTGTAGTTGTAAGACATGGGTTTATTTCTTGCAACATAAATCTAAAGCATTTGAAAAGTTTAAAGTGTTTAAATCCCAGGCTGAGAAGGAAAGTGGACATTTCATCAAGGTCCTAAGGTTAGGTAGAGGGGGAGAGTATACCTCCAATAAATTTGTAAATTTTTGCAAGCAACATGGCATTAAAAAAGAGCTAACAACAACCTATACTCCACAAAAAAATATAGTGGCTGTAGACATGGAAAATATACATTTTCGGTTCGGCACACTTGATCCCAATTACTAACATCATTTCCTCTGGAATCATACTCGCAACATTTCATCATATTCTATCTCTTAATTTAATGAATCATTATTCATTTAATTAAGTCTTCCTCCTCCAGTGATTAAATTAATCAATTTAATTTAATTAATCTTACATTTCTGTTTAATTAAATAAATCATTTTATTTGATTAAAATCTCTAAAGTCCTCTTATTAAATTAAATAAATTAAACCTTATTTGATTTAATCTAACATATTCCTCCTTAGTTAAATAAATCAAATCGTTTATTTGATTAAACCCTTCCTCTCTATTTGATTAAAATCAATTCATAAATTTAAGTCTAAATTGTTACATCTCCTAATTCTTCATTAAATTAATTAATCTTTGATTAATTTAATCCTAATCTATGTCACATCATCTAGAGAATGCAACTTGCACAATAAATCAGTTACTTTGACTTATTAAATCTCTATTTTCCCTCACATGGCATCAAAAGGGAATATTCCCTCAAATTTGAATTCAAATTCAAGTGGGTTTGGTCCTTCCAACAAGGCATCCAATGCCTCTTACATGTCCTTGTGTGTTGAGCCAAGTGACATTAACTCCATTTCTTTCTCCCTCCAACATGTCACATTCAAATTTCAAATTTGAATCCAAGGGCATTTATCATGCACATTGACTAAAATGTGCTCATTCCTCAACCATTCACATCTTGACAAGTGGCACTTGGCCATTGGGTGTTGAATGATCCCACATTGTTCAATTGCACTCATTCTTCCAATTTGAAATCTATAAATGAGAGACTCTTCCTCTCATTCTATCATCCACAATTTGAGTAAACTAATTATACTCAATTACATCTTCAAGCATAGCCATTTTCATCTAGTTTTATCAAGTGCTTAGCTAGGTTATGCAAGAATTCAACCAACAAAGTGGATCAAATCACAAGGCTTACAAAGGAGCTGGGAAAGGGCTGATTTCAACGCATCAATTGGCACCAACTCCCCCATGGGATCAAGAGTTTGCATCTTAGAATAGGATTTCATTATTATCTTTGTTCATTTCTTTATTTTGTTTCCTATTCAAGGATTGCAAATGGATTTCATGGGGAATCCTTATCTTAACTTGCATATTGATCTAATTATGTGTTTTTTTGTTGTGTTTATGTAGGTATAAAGGATTGGGGTTCACATTTTGGCGTTAGAAGGAGGGCAAATCTCAAGGATTTCATCACGTTTTTCAACATTTTCGTGCTTTTTTAACATTTTTTTTGTACACAAGAAACTGTGTCGCTTAACAGTTCTGAGACGCTATATTGCATCACTTCTAGAACCGCGACTCAATACTGCACCACTTTTAGAGGCGCGGTGCTATACCGAACCGTGCAAATTTCTTAACAATGCCGCTTTTGTCTTCCCGCCTATAAAATTTTAAAATTTCTAAACCCGTCGCTTTCATCTCCATGGCTCCATACTACACCGCTTTTAGCAGTGCAATGCCATATTGCACCGCGTTTTCTCAAGTTGCACCGCTATGTTCCCACTTCAATTTAAAAAAAAAATTTAAAACCTGGCCGCTCCACAAACTGCGCCGCTTGACCATATTGCACCATTTTTTCGGTCTTTGTGCCTGCAGAGCACCACTCCCAGTCAAACACATGGCGCTATATAGCACCGCTTTTGTTCCAAATTGCGCCGCTCCTACAAACTGCACCGCACTTGCAGAGTTCTGGTTTTTTTTAACTTTTTTTTTGTGATGCAGGAACTTCCCGAGGTCATAACTTTTGACTCAGATGTGGGTTTTGGCTGAAATTTTATAGGTGGTTTCTTTATGGGGTGGCATATGGATGACCAATTATCAAAGATAGATTGACGCCAATTTTGGCACATTTTTGGGGCTTTAAACTTTCATCTTGGCCCTCAAAATGGCATTTTAGTGTTTTTTCGTAGGTTTTTGAAAGTTGTTTTTATTTATAACTCAAAATTCATGTTTCCAATTTCATATGTTATTTGGCAATTCATCCTATCTTAGTTTTAGAAAGTTTTTGGTGAAAAATAGGACTTTCAAAGTCATGCATGCAAAATTTCCAAAAATGGAAAAATCTAAAAATTATTGAAATCTCATTGTATCAAGTGTTTTTAAACACTTTGGGAGAACTTATAATCCCTTTCTAAGGATTTGTTTTCTTTATGCTTTAGGAAACACTAAATTTCATTTGGGTCCTAAAAATAACATTACAAATTCTTTTATTTTTTTTGTTGCAAACAAAGGGCTAAAAGGAACCTTATGAATAACATACTAGATTTTGTTTAAAGGTTAACAATTGAACAAGGCAATCTCACATTTCCTTTGGTGCTTAAAAAGAACTCATTTATTGCTTTGAGGGATTTAAAATGAACATGTGTTTTTGTGCTTTGTAATTTTTTTTGCAAAGTAGTGTCATTTAAAAAGGCGTATGCGCTTCTCTTGTGCTTCACGACAATCTTGAGAATCAAAAGTCTTTTTGGTGACACTAAGTTGCATAAAAGATTGCCTCCACATTTCAATTTGGGTACCTAACAATTGAACAAAACATGTGAGTGTGAGCACGACATATTGTGAAGGTTCTCCCTTTGTTTTTCAACAAAGGTTGATTGAACAACGGGATATGTTAGCTTGCGGTTGTTTATCTTAGCGGGCCTGCCTTGTGGGAAAAAGTAATCACCCAAGGGAATGACCCAACCGGGAACACGCTAAAGCCAAGCGACTTCCAACCGGTATATAAGTGTGGATTCTTGAGGAAAATTCAAGAATCACGAGGATTATTCCGATAAGAAGGGCAACAATGGTCTCTCGCCGCATGGATAGTCCCCCATGAACGGAATGCCCGAATTAAAACCTCTTGTTTAGAAAAGGCCAAATCCTATCTATTTGTTGGTGCAAAAGGTCATGTCCTTTGAAGCCGCCCCACGTTATACATGCGGTTTTGTTGTAGAGATGAAAAGTATGCCATGGGAGATTCATGGGTACTGATGCTTGGCTGACCCAAGATGTGTGTGTCATGGAGGGGAGCCAGTGTGGTCAAGCATCTAGTCATCTGCACAGAATATGTGCAGCTAGATTTATCCAAGTGGGAATCCAACAAATACTATCTTTTCAGCCTAGGGTTGTGCATGTTATTGAGACACCTTGCTTGGTTCTAAAACAATTGAAAAAAAAACATCCACAAAGAGATCCAAATTTTAAACCCCTTGGAAAAAACAAATATCCTTCAACGAATCTAAGTACTCTTGCTTTCCATAGGGATCATATCCTTAGAGGTTTCTAAGTGCTTGGATTTTATCATCATTTGTTTTCACAAAGGTTAAACACTAGGAAACCTTTGCCTTGATTTCCACATAATGCACTTTGTGGGATGAAAGAAAATTATGGTATTGGACATTTAGTTTGAAAGGCATAATCAAGAAAGTGTTTGTGGTAAAAAGAACCGAATCTAAGCAAGATAACAGACAATTGAACCCCACATGTGCTTGCAATATTTTGTCTTATGGTTTTCCATGTGAACGCTGGTCTTTTGGTTTGAATTACTCTTAGGGAAAAACATGTTCTTCATTACCTTGGTCTTGTAAGTAAGTCCTCATAGGGTCATCTAGGATCAAAATCATCACTTCACCCATTTCTCAAACATTTATCAAATTTTATTTCACCAACAACTTTTGGAACCTTGGAAACATCACCTTATTTGACTTAGCACACTTAGTCAAATTATCCAATCCATCATCAACTCGTTTGGCTTAACACACCTAGCCAAATTATCCTCTTGTGTATGAGTTTACTCTAGGATAACACAACTTCCTAGAGTTTACAAGTGCATAATCATCTTTGTTTGACTTAGCACACTTAGTCAAACTATCATCAATCAAAATAAAATCAAACCAACTCCTAAAGTCTAGCATTGATCCAAGGCTCCTAAAAGTTTAAACACCCATATCATTCACCCCTTTCATCCTTCATCTCATCATTGGTCTTAAACACCTTAAAGTTTCACTTTCGCAACAAGATCACAACATAAGAGGGACATGGAATATAAACTTGATCCATCCATCATGAGTAATTCAATTCAACCAAACTATCCAAGTCTCACAATACCACTTGATTATCAAAACTCACATTTATGCATGAAATCATCATCTCCTCCAAACCTCAATGGTACAACAAATGTGAGCATGCCCAATCTGAATTTTAAAACACCTTTCCCGATGATTGATTTAAATACAAGTCCAAACCTACAAATATATCAACCAAACAACACTATCCCACCAAATCCATACATGCCAAATACAAGTTTGTCAAAAATGACCATTTCGAATCCACATTTGGTAAACTTTGGGATAGATATGCTTGCAAATCAAACCAATTTTGTTCAAATCCAAGCAATATGTTAACGACTTTAGATATTGATCCAATTCAAGGTAACACCATGTAAAATCAAAGTTACCTAAATCAAGGCAATATGATTCCCAACCGCAACAATGTTCAATTTCAATCTATCATGCCAAATCTAAACATCACATCGAATCAGAGCATTATCTAGAATCAACTTGTCCATGATCCCAAACAAACACCACAAGGATGCATTCCAAAGCTACTTGCTAAACAACCGAGTCAACCATATGAAGAATGTCAAGTTCAAATCTTGCAAAATAAAATTGCTACACACAAAATTCTCATCGATTCATATTAACAGATGGCAACCATCCAAGCAACCCTAATGGTTAACACATCTACCATTTCTCAAGTGTCTCAAGGACCAATAATCTCAATCACACCATTCACCACTCAAACCTTGGAAATCAATGAGACTGTTCTGCTCATCCCAACAATCAACACCATCCCCAACCCACCACCACCACCACCACCACCACCAAAACACAACATAACAAATTCATTGTCCATCATGTTGCAAGCCGCTCAAGAAGCTTGCCACAAAAAGGCACTCCAAAACCAACAAGCTGCATAGCTAGCTACTCAACAAGCACAAGCGGCTCAAGTAGCCCAACAAACTCAAGCCTAGCACCAAGCTCGACAAGTGCAAGCATAATTCTGGGCACTATTGTAGGAAATCCATGAACAAGTCCATCAACAAGTAGCACAACAAGGAGCCCAACAAAATGATTTTTTGGCACAACAATAACTAGACCAACAACAAACTTTGTTGGCACAACAACAACAAGACCAACAATAAGCTTTGTTGGAACAACAACAACACAACCAACAATAAACATTGTTGGCTCAGTAGAAAACACATGCCTTACTCCCACAACAGAGCTTGCAACAAATTCCCATTACAATCATTAAAAATGATGATCAAGATCCTTCAACCATGATCATGTTGAAAATGTCCCTGCATCACCTAATGAGTTAGAGGACATATCTCAAGAATTTATTCCAAATCATGATCAACATCTTTCACTAAAGTCTAGCAATGGACCTTTCCAAGACATATTGACATCGTTTGACCTCATGGTTACAGATATTGAAAAAACTCTCAACTCACCATTTGATCCAAGTCCACTCAAAGATCAAGAGGATATTGAGCCACTTCTAATGCCTTATGACGATGTCCAAGAACCCTTTGAAATCAATCCATCCTTTGAAATTGACCCATGTCAAGAACTTGATCCAAAGTATGTTGAAATTAATTCTGACATTAATCAAGATTAATTTTTTTTATATCCAAGATACTACAATGAGGTGATGGCCACTCTCCTACAAGATATCGCAAATGATGATCATATCCATATAGCACATACTCTTCCATCTACCAATAAGATGCTTTCTTTGGATGGACATATTGATGATCTTCATTCAAAACAATAGTCTCATACTCTTGACATCATTACCAAGGAACAAGAGTCTCTTACTTTTAACATTTATACACATGGTCAAGATATAGAGAAATGCAGAGACATATTAGAAATGGTTCATGAAGAACGCTTCTACATAAGTCGTGAATCAAAAACATCCTGTGAAGTGAGTCATGATGAATACTTTTACAAGGATAGTGAAGCATCAACACTTCTTGAAGAAGCATTACAATCTAATATTTCACAAGATCAGGATAAAGATATCAATCAGGCATTCATCCCACATATGAAGGATCCTATCACTTATAAACTTGGATCACTCACATTTCTTAGGGAAAGCTACTTTATCAATGAAGAATTTTTCACTTTTGAAGATACACCACAAAGTAGAGAAGGATTAACACCTTGTTTCCAAGGTAAATCATATCCTATTGCAAATAATTTTTTTGAGCAAATGAATTATCAAGGCAGAGGATTAGGCCTACAAGAAAAAGATATCCTGGAACCAATATAGATTATTGGAAATCCTAAGCATCAAGGCTTTGGTGATTCGACAATCAAGGGATACAAACATATTAGTGATACTTCCACAAAATTGGGGGAAACTTCGTCTCAAGAAAACTTCAACATAGGGAGCACAAAGAATCCTTATGATTAAACCAATGTCAATACTACAACTAGTCATGTCATGAATCTTCATCCACCCATCACCCCATCCACGAATTGGGACCAACAACAAAAGAAAGATTTGAATCAAAGCAAGAAGAATATCATCAAAGAAAAAGAAGTAGGAAAGCATGAAGGACAAATCAAATACAAGTGGATACCAAAGAATACAAAGAAAAATTATCGCTATCAAACTCCATCAGTCAAAGAAACTATGGGGAAAAATAAAAAAGGGAAAAGTATCCATCCAAGATGTCCACAAAGGAAAAATCAAGCTTCTCAAGCAACGTACAAAGTGTATCAAGAAGTTGGTCCTAATTCCATACACACTTCCATATCCATCCATCATTGCTCATCTTCCCAAGTTTGGAGAGTCAAAGGTTCCAAACTATCAACCAATCCATCTGTTATTCCTAAACACACTCCATCCATGCCTGCACGCATGATATCCAATTCTCACATTGACCATGTATTGGCGGCGACCCTTCATCATAAGGATTCAAAAGGCACTCTATCGCGATGTGCACACAAAGACAGAGTTAACTCCAGTATGAGCAAAGCAGATCAGGGATCTCAAAGTTGCATTCAAGTGCACTTATCTTAGCAAAGTAGCTTCTTCAAGCAGGATATCGATGGAATGTTATGATAGAAGAATCTACATCAGCACCACCAAGGGGTTCAACATGCGCTTAAAATCTGTCAGAAAATACAAAAAAAAAATTAGAAAAAGGATTGAAAATAGTAAAGAAAAAAATCATCCTCTAGCGAAAACTGCTTCGGTGGTGCTTTGGACATGTACCATGATGAAAACCTGGAAAAAAAGCATCATGTGTAGAATCGAGCATCTACGTGCACCATTTCAGGGGAAAGGATCTTATCACATCCATAATAAAGCCAGCATTCCATCCATAATAAATCCATTCTAACCATATCATTCGTTCATCCATGAACCATTTATCCAATCCATTTTTATCCATCTGCATCCATACTCCAAGCTATCTTGATCTTGGAAAATTTTGGTGCACACTTTATATTTGCTTATGGTAGACATCTTGACATGGGTCATTTTCATTGATCCCATCCTACCCAATGTTATCTGAGCCTTGAAGCATTATCCAAATGACCATCCTCTATTCAAACACCTTATCTTATCACAAGATGATCCTTGGAATCCTTTGCATTCTTACCATATTCATCCATCCACACACCTATCCAAGCATCTACCTATGGAATTCCATACATTGCTAGACACTGGGGGTGGATATTTGAATCTTACTTCAGAAATAAATCTTGATATATATCATCCAACTTATGTGGTGATCCGAACATTGGAGAACACAAAATCAAACTGGTCAAAGCATTTGTGAGCCAAAAATCCAAATCAGTAGCCCATGGCATATTTTGACAGGAAAACGTTCCTTACCAAGCTTTATCTTTCGTCGAACATCAATCCAAACAATTCATATCAGTCACATATAATGTGCACGTCAACACCACATTCAATCATCAAAACAATTTTGTTCCAAATCAAGCTTCATCAATCTTGATCAATTGAATCCAATCAATTATCACCTTGTTTGACTTAACACACTTAGTCAAACTATCATCTTGTGCACAAGTTTACTCTAGGATAACACAACTTCCTTGGGTTTACAAGTTCATTATCATCACTCTGTTTGGTTTAACACACTTAGCCAAATTATCAAATCCAACAACACCTCATTTGACTTAACACACTTAGTCAAACTACCCTCTTGTATGAGTTTACTCTAGGATAACACAACTTCCTAGGGTTTGCAAGTGCATTATCACTTTTGTTTGACTTAACACACTTAGTCAAGCTATCAATCCATCAACCCGATCGATCAACATTAAGCTTGGTTTTCAACAAAATCCAAAAATAGGACACTAATATCATATCCATATCCAAATCGTCAAAATCATGCAAAATACCCAAAAACATTCCAAAAATTCATCAAAAATTCAAAAACATCAGAAAAAATCCAAAATCCAAAAAACATTCTCAAAATCATTCAAAAATCCAAAACATGTCAAAATATTAGAAAATTTTCAAAAATTCATCATTGAGACTTGTCAGTCTTTCACCTTGTCGAACTACATCATCTCTGAGCTTGAATGTAGGCAAGGTTGATCTTTGATCATCCCCCGAGATAGTTGAGTCAGTCCTTAGGCATTCATCGCAATGGAAATCTGTTTGGTCATCTATCTTTTCATTGAGTCAAGTATGTTGCCAATCGAACTATGTGGTCTCTGCATGTATAACGTAGGCAAGGCTAATCTATGGATCAGCTCCTGAAACCCCTAGGATAGGTTTTTAAGTTAGTCTCTTCATCATAAATCTTGAAAATACTAAAAACATTTGTATAAAATCTCAAAATCTCAAAAATAGCCTTAAAATATCTAAAAATCCAAAATGGTGCATCCATCTCATTTCGCTTTCACCCACGATAGTCATCATTCCTAATAAAATCAATCATCGCCTTCACCCTTTGGTAAGTCAGTCAGAAGCAAGTCTAGTAGGTTCAAAAGTGAACACTCTAATCGTCAGAGTCTAGAGAGTCTAGATCAGTGAATCAACAAGTTGGTCAACTCGGAATATCAATAGCTTATCACCCAAATCAGTCCCATCAAAACCCTGATCACAACATGTCCTAGGATGAAGCTTTCCTGCGATGGACATAAGCATTAGGTACCTCACAATAGTTTAGCCTTAGCTAGCAATATGAAGAACATTAGCTTGTTTGTTTATTTTTTCTTGGTCTTTTTTGACTTATCTTATTTGCGCTCATTCCTAGGACCTCTCGATGATGCCTAAACAAAATAGGTTTAGAGAGAAAGGAATGGGGCAATGATCATGATCTTTTTTATCTACAGTGCTTGTTGGATATTCTTGTAATATAACTTGGCGAATACTTGCTTTGTTAGGTCCGTCCTAGCAAGGTTTTTGTATGTCAAGTGTGAACAAGAATACTCTTATCTGATTGATGAGTCAAATTCCATCACACTAGGTACCACGCCATCCTGGTCCTTTATACCTTGAGCCATCGTACTTATGTGTGTTATCAAACATAAAGTAATTGTCCCTTTGAAAATCCCAACTCCTGGTAAACAATACATCATCATCATCGGTAATAATGTGAACTTGTGTGGATCCTCCTTCCATCCATCTTATTCTTCTATCTTTACTAACATTTCTATCTAAAATTGGTGTGTTGTATCAAAATATACATGAGGCTACCCATGGTCGATGACTGTCTTTGCATCATATGATTTGTCTACATCAAAGAATTATCTTTTGTCCTCTAATCAATAGAACCAATCCTCTCGCATTTTATCACAATCTTGATCGGAAAATAGAACATTTCCGCTCGATCTCTCGAGGGAGTAGTATACCAACATAATCCTTCCACTAGGGCAACAATTGGGCATCTAAAAAATTGAGAAATTTTGAACTTTGATCACAACAGTTTATTCTTTGAATCAACGCAACAAGTACATTGCTTCAAAGAGGGGTAAAATGTAGACATGGAAAATGTACATTTTCGGTTCGACACACTTGATCCCGATTACTAACATCATTTCCTCTAGAATCATACTCGCAACATTTCATCATATTATGCCTCTTAATTTAATGAATCATTATTCATTTAATTAAGTCTTCCTCCTCCAGTGATTAAATTAATCAGTTTAATTTAATTAATCTTACATTTCTGTTTAATTAAATAAATCATTTTATTTGATTAAAATCTCTAAAGTCCTCTTATTAAATTAAATAAATTAAATCTTATTTGATTTAATCTAACATATTCCTCCTTAGTTAAATAAATCAAATCATTTATTTAATTAAACCCTTCCTCTCAATTTGATTTAAATCAATTCATAAATTTAAGTCTAAATTGTCACATCTCCTAATTCTTCATTAAATTAATTAATCTTTGATTAATTTAATCCTAATCTATGTCACATCCTCTAGAGAATGCAACTTGCACAATAAATCAATTATTTTGATTTATTAAATCTCTATTTTCCCTCACATGGCATCAAAAAGGAATATTCCTTCATATTTGAATTCAAATTCAAGTGGTTTTGGTCCTTCCAACAAGGCATTCAATGCCTTTTACATGTCCTTGTGTGTTGAGCCAAGTGACATTAACTCCATTTCTTTCTCCCTCCAATATGTCACATTCAAATTTCAAATTTGAATCCAAGGGCATTTATCATGCACATTGACTAAAATGTGCTCATTCCTCAACCATTCACATCTTAACAAATGGCACTTGGCCATTGGGTGTTGAATGATCCCACATTGTTCAATTGCACTCATTCTTCCAATTTGAAATCTATAAATGAGAGAATCTTCTTCTCATTCTATCATCCACAATTTGAGTAAACTTATTATACTCAGTTACATCTTCAAGCATATCCATTTTCATCTAGTTTTATCAAGTGCTTAGCTAGGTTATGCAAGAATTCAACCAACAAAATGGATCAAATCACAAGGCTTATAAAGGAGTTGGGAAAGGGCTGATTTCGACACATCAATTAGCACCAACTCCCCCATGGGATCAAGATTTTTCATCTTAGAATAGGATTTCATTATTATCTTTGTTCATTTCTTTATTTTCTTTCCTATTCAAAGATTGCAAATGGATTTCATGGGGAATCCTTATATTAACTTGCATATTGATCTAATTATGTGTTTTTTTGTTGTGTTTATGCAGGTATAAAGGATTGGGGTTCATAGTGGCCAAGAGGAAAGAAATAACCATTGTGGAGATGACAAGAAGTATGCTTAAAGCCAAGAGTCTCCTAGATGAATGTTGTGGTGAAACTGTAGCAACATCAGTATACTTGATAAATAAAAATCCTACAAAGACAGTTTGTGACAAGATTCCACAAGAGGTATGGACAAAATACAAGTGGAAAATTGAGCACTTGAGAGTGTTCAGGTGTGTGGCATATGCACTTATGCTAAAAGAGAAGAGAAAAAAGTTGGATGACAAGGGTGAGAAGTGCATCTTCATGGGCTATAGTGAAGTGTCCAAAGCCTACAAGCTGTATAACCCAATCACCAAGAAAATCATCATCAATAGAGAGGTGGAGTTCTTAGAGGATGAGTCATGGTATGGCCTGATAGGTTTTGACAGCTCTTGATAGCTCCCAATAGCTTTGAGTGAAGAAGGAAAAGAAGAGTAAGTGCAACAAGATGATGTTATGGAGCCTGTAGTCGCTCCTGATTGATCCAAATCGCTTTGAACCAATGCATATATAGGGTTTGCTAGCTCCATACCGCTCTAGACCAGTGCACAAACAAAGTCTGCCCAACAAGGTAGCTATAGTAGTGAGAATTCAAATCCTACTCTCACCTCCCTAATGCCAAGAAAGACAAGGAGTGTAAGGGAGATCTACCAAAATGAAAGGTATGATGAAAATTTTGATGAGAACATGAATTTTACATTATTTTCTCATAGTGATCCAATTTATTTTGAGGATGATGTGAAAGAAAAGAAATGGTGTGAAGCAATGGATGAGCAGATAGATGCAATAGAGAGGAATAGAATATGGGAGCTAACTGATTTTCCTCCCAACAATCAAGTAATTGGAGTGAAATGGGTCTATAAGACCAAAAGCAATGCTGATGGAAACATAGAGAGGCATAATGCAATATTAGTTGTCAAGGGATACAAACAACAGTTTGGGAGAGATTACGATGAGACATATGCTTTAATTGCAAGGATGGAAACTATGCAGGTAGTCATGGAAATTTCAGCCCAACACAAGTGGAAGGTGTACCAAATGGACATGAAGTTCGCCTAGTTTGCCTTCTTAAATGGAGTATTGAAAGAAGAAGTGTAAGTGGAGAAGTCACCTGGTTATGCAATTTCGATTCAATAAAACAAGGTATATAGGTTGAAGAAAACTCTTTATCGATTGAAGCAAGCACCATGTGCATGGTACAACATGATTGACTCATATTTGTTGAGCAATTAATTTAGCAAAAGCGATGATGAGCCCACTCCTTACATCAAGGAAACTTATGGTAAAATTTTAATTATTGTCTTGTATGTTGATGATCTAGTTTTCACTAGGGATAATGATTTCCTCATTGCTGATTTTAAAGAGGCCATGAAAAGAGAGTTTGAAATGAAAAACTTAGGTCTCTTGAGGTATTTTTTAGGCATATAAGTAAAATAAATACATGACGGTATATTTATCTATCAAGAAAAGTATGCAACAAAGATTTTGAAAACGTTTAGGATGCAAGATAGCAAGCCTTCCCCCACACCAACTTTCATAGGTTTGAAGTTGAGCAAGAAATATTGCAGTGACGATGTGAATCCGACCATGTATAAGAGTTTAGTTGGAATTTTAATGTATTTAACAATAACTAGGCTTGATATAATGCATAGTGTAAGTCTGATTTCCAGATTTATGGAGACTCCAAAAGAGTCACATTGGCAAGTTGGTGAAAGAATCTTGAGGTATGTGAATCAAACCAAAAGATATGGTATTATGTATAGTGCGGAAATTAATTTTGGGTCGGTTGTTTACATGGATAGTGATTGGGAAAGGAGTGTGGATGATAGAAAGAGCACATCTAGATATGTGTTTCATTTGGGACCAGGAGTGATTTTATGGGATTCCAAAAAAACAACTCATAGTTCCCTATCTATAGTTGAGGTTGAGTATATAGTAGCAAATGCAGCAATATGCCAAGCTATTTGGCTAAGGAAGACCTTAGCAAATTTGAGGGAATAACAAAAATATGGAACAACTATATTTTGTGACAATGTTTCATCAATTGCATTGACAAAGAATCAAATTTTTCATGGAAGAAGCAAGAACATTGAAATGAGATATCATTCTTAAGATAATTGGTTGAGAAAGGTGAAATCAAAATGAAATTTTGTAGGTCTGAGTAGCAACGCGCAAATATTTTTACCAAACCTTTAAGTAGGGATTGCTTTGAACACCTAAGAAGAAATTTAGGTGTTGTTGAATTGTATGAAGAATGATGTTTTTTGATGGCTTAGTCAATGGGGGAGTGTTGGAAATATTTATTACTTGAGTCTTCTCACGTCAACTCCCCAACTCACCTACCTATTAGTAGCTTTCAATGATAAGTTTATTTTTTGGTATTTTCATCCCTGTTCTACTCTTGACTGCAAAATTTATTGTGGTAGGCAATTTTGAAATTCTAAAATTTATTGTGTTAGGTGAATTTTAATTTTGAGAGATAATTTTTGAATGAGGATAAATAGAAGGAATGTAATAGGTAGATTAGAAGATTTTTTGTGCAAGGAGCAACAGATAGCTTTGGATTTCTCACTGTTTGTAGGGAGTAGTAGATAGCTCCAGATCGTTCAGTGTAGGGAGAAGAAAATAGAGCTCTAAGAAGCTCTTGATTATTCAGTGTGTGTGTGCAGCTCCAGATTGTTGCAAATCAAGTTTGTTATCAGTAGTTAGTAATTTCAAGTTTGAGAATCATTTTTGTAATTGATATTTTTTGAGTTAATATAAGAAGAAATTTTTCATGCCCAACTGTGTGTATCCAATTTATTTTGTTTTTGTTACTCCACATTTTGTTTTTGGTATTCCCAGTTGATTGGGAAAAAAAGCAACAACTTTGTGTATTTTTTTTGTGTCTGAGTTTTCAAATACTCTTTCATGGTATCAAAGCATTTTAAGATATTTTTTCTTACAAAGTTGAATCCATCACATGACAAAAATTAGCAGACATGGATCTTGAAAATGTTCTACACCACATTCCTTGACGGTTTAAGTTGGGTGATCTTATGGCTGAAACTAACAATTTCAGCGAAGCTCTAAAGCTTGGGAATGGAGGATTCATCGGAGTGTACAAATGTAATCTTGTTGAAACAAATGAGATTTTTGCTATAAATCACATCTTAGAAGGTTCAACGCTTGAGGGATTAAGGAATTCATTTCAGCTAGTGAGTATAGTTAATCATCCGAGACATCAAAATCTTGCTCAACTCTTGGGATGATGCTATGAGTGAGACCAATTTATTTTGGTCTAAAAATATATGTCTAATAGAATCCTAGATAGAAATATTTTCATTAGAGGTGGAGAAGAAGAGGAGTGTCAAGTGTTGTAGTGGATTTATAGGTATAAAACAACTAATGAAATAGTGAGCACAATGCTATATCTTCACAAAGAATGGGATCAATGTGTTGTGCATAGAGATGTAAAATCCAGTAATATTTTGTTGGTTGGAAATTTTAGTGCAAAGATTGGGGATTTTGTCTTAGCACACATGGTGACACACGAGTGTCTAGCTCATACCACCCAAGCTATAGGGACATTGGGATACTTAGCCCCCGAATGTGTAGCATGGGGAAAAACTAGTGTTGAATATGATGTCGAAAAAACTAGTCCTAAATTTGATGTCTACAGTTTTGAGGCAGTGGCTCTAAGAATAGCCTATGGAAAGAACGAAATAGATGCAAGTTTGGTAGAGTTGGACATATGTCTTGTAGCATGGACATGGCATCTGTATGGTGGAGGTAGACTATTGGAGGTTTAAGATCTTAAATTAAATGGAGATTTTGTAAAGGAAGAAATGGAATGATTGATGGTGGTGGGGTTTGGTGTTCTCATCCCGATGTTGCTCATCAGCCTAAAATGAGGCAAGTGTCAAGGGTATTGAAATTTGAAGTTGCAGTGCCTATTCTTCCACCTGAAATGCCTCTGCCATCATATCCTAACACTTCACTTGGATCTCTCCTTTCACTTGCATCACATTATTCCATCTGTTTTGACACCAAGGTAGATCTATCATTAGTTTCGTTAGTGTGTTGTAATTCTCTTGGTTATGGGTTACTATTAGCCTACCTTCTTGTAAGATACTTGTCATAGTAAGCATTATGATCTTATCAAGAATGATTTTTATTAAAAAAAATTCAAATTAAGGTTTCCAATACCCTCACTAGTCATATTGAACAAGCCATTTGGTTTAGTCTATCAATTCATTATTTTAATGTAAGATGGTGTCCACGATGCCTTGTTTCATCGTAAAATTTTAGTTTATTTTATCCTTTTTGACATGCTCTCAAATTTTCAAAATGACAATTATATGCTATATATACAAGAAAGTAAATTTGTGTAAGAATATCAACAAGCAGGTGAAGTGCTTCTATATTCAATATAAAAAGATACAAGCATAAATGTTAATTGTTTATTTTTTAGAATTATTTTAAAATATTTTATTTTATTATTTTTGGGCAAAAATGAGATATATAATTACTTCTCATTATTTAATGATTAATACATTACATAAATAAAATAAAAAATAAAAACCAACTATTTATTATTTTTTCATTTTTTAAAATCTCATATAAATATAATATTTCTTTAAATATTTGATTACGTCAGCTATTGAAGGTAGAATGTTTATAGACCATAAAGTTTTAGAGAGGACACAACTATATAATTTCACCAAGCTAAAAGAGGAAATAAAAAATCAATAGAAAACATATCTATAACTAATATTGTTGGTAACACAAGGGAAAACAACTGAGAGGGGTGAATCAGTTGTCACATAATTTCAAACTTATTAAGCTTATTAATCCTTATTCTTAGATCTAATCAATAACCATGAAAGCATAAATCAACAACACATTAGAAACACACATAAAAAAAAGATTTTTTTACGTGGAAACCCTGTTAGGGGAAAAACCACGGTGGAGATTAGTCCACAAGTTTATACCCTATTAAAAGTATAAGAAGAATAAATGGGAATGCACATGCATTTAGGAACACTACCTAGAGCTCACTACTCAAATACAAAGGAAGACTCACTATCTTACATAAACATTCAGATTAAATCCATCTAAAGAATTTTAACTGAGAAAGTAGCATATGCTAATGTCTGATTACAGTTCTGGTTATGCCCATGAACACTTCTTCACTCTTCTAAACACTCCACTCTGCCTTCGAATGATCTAAACATTATTTGCACATAGCACTCACACACTTCACACTATCACATGTCTCAAATGAGATAAACAATCACTCATATATATCCACAACAAGAAATTACATTGCTTCATGCTGGCTTAAACAAAATAATAGAATGAATACAAACTGTCGGCCCAAAAAAATAAAGATTATTAATGAAAATAAACCAAGGTCTGCCACAACATAGTAGAGACCCAAAAAAATGTCCTCGAACATAAAAAACCTTCAAATATTATTTCTTGAAGATCTACAATATGCTACACTCACCATGTTGGCCATGAACATGAAGAACATGAACACACAAGAGAAAATCAGGAATCGCGAGCACAAAGATCAATGTAGATGCGCAAAAAAGATAGAACATGATATAGAAACACCCAAAAACATGAAAGGAGCATCCAAAACAACTCAGATTACTAGAATCACACTTTCTCCTTTCATGAACACCATTTATAGTAACAGAATAATTGTTGGAACACAAAAACTCATAACTTGCTCAAATCTTCATGCACACCTCTAAAAATTTCGAAAGATAAACTAGATAGCCTTGAAAACAAACCCCTTAATCCATAACTTCTCACTATCAACATACTGAACTTTCCATCATATTGATCTTCACTACTTCACAAACAACCTGTAACATATTTTATTACAATTTTCTCAATATCCTTTACATATACAGTCTTAAAGACATTTATGCTAATAGTTTTGACATCAATAAGAACCAAATATCAACAACGTAACAACAACATCCAACAATCTTCCCATCTGGCATTGATGGAAACACATGATGTGAAAAACACCATCAACACAACTAACTCAACACTTACTCCCCCTTAGGTTCTGACTCTTTTCTTTCATAGATAACTCTTCTCCCCCTTTCTTTGTAACTCTTCCATAGTTTTTCACATGAATTTTCTCCCCCTTTGAGATCAATGACAAAGATACACACAAGCTCTGAGCCACATATCTGAATCATTTGACTACTCCACTTGAGTAGTAGCCACTAGAACATCAATCCAAATCAAGATATGACCGTGAAATGCATAGATTGATGCAATGTCTTGCATCTTAGTTTTTATTAGGAGGGGTAATCACCACTAACTTCCCTCTAAGATAATCAAAAGTATCCTTAGGCAAAGGCTTAGTAAAGATATCTGCAATCTACTCGTTAATAGGCACATACTCTGGTCTGACTTCCTTATCACTCACCTTGTCCCTCAAGAAGTGAAACTTGATAGGTATATGCTTGGTCTTTGAATGCAGCACCAAATTATTAGAAATGTTAATTGCGATTGAATTATCACAGAATATAGAAATAGGTTCATCATACACAACTCTAATATCTTTTAACATTTGCTTCATCCACAATACTTGAGTATAATTATTAGCAACAACAATGTATTCTGCCTCTATAGTAGACAAATAAACGACATTCTGATTTTTACTTAACCATGAAATCGACTTCTTTCCCAAGAAAAATGCACCACCACTAGTACTTTTCCTTTCATTCATATCTCCTGCCCAATTAACTTCAGTAAAGGCACTCAAAGTAAGATCATCATCTTTAGGATACCACAGGCCAAAATCAACTATTCCCTTCAAGTATCTAAAAATTCTCTACACAACAGTCACATGAGATTCCTTAGGATCGACTTGAAATCTTGCAACAATGCATACACCATTCATGATATCATGTCTAGTTTGAGTCAAATAAAGCAATTCACCAATCATTGATCTATATCTAGTCTAATTTTCCTTTGGAGAATTATTGTCTTGTGTCAACTTACATCTGGTCACCATGGGTGTATCGACTGGCTTTGAATCTTCCACACCAAATTTCTTTAACAATTCTCTCACATACTTGGACTAAGATATAAATATTCCTTTATCTAACTAAGTAATTTGCAATCCCAAAAATAATTTCAATTCTCCAATTATTGACATCTCAAACTCATTATGCTCTCATTAGAAAACTTCATGCACAAACCACCATCTCCTCCAAAAATGATATCATCAACAAAGACTTCCACAAAAAAATCTATATCATCATCAATCTTGAAATACAAATTACTATCAAAAGTACCTTTGTTGAATCCAAGCTTCATAAAATACTTGTCTAATTTGGCATACCAAGCTCTAGGGGCTTGCTTGAGTCCATATAATGATTTATTCAACCGACAAACAATGTCTCCTTGATTAGTCAATTGAAATCCATCAGGTTGCTCAATATACAACTCTTTTTCTAATTCAACATTTAGAAATGCTGACTTGACATCCATTTGATAGACTTTGTATTTTTTGTAAGTAGCATAAGAAAGAAACAATCTCATCTTCAATTCTAGAAACAAGAGAAAAGGTCTCTTCAAATTCAACTCCCTCCATCTGAGAGTATCCTTTACAAACCATCCTTTCTTTATTTCTAATAACTTCACCTTGTTCATTCAGCTTGTTTCTAAAGACCCATTTAGTTCCAATTACATTTTTGTCCTTAGGTCTAGGAACAAGAATCCATGTATTATTCTTCTCAATTTGTTGTAGTTCTTCTTTGATTGCTTCAATCCAATTTTCATCTTTGCATGCTTCATTGACATTACTTGACTCAGTCTTTGAAATCAAACAATATTCTTCTGCAATTCTTCTCCTAGTTTGGACACCTTTGTTCTTATCACCTGTAATCTGATTTTCTGAATGATTTAATCTCACATACCTTGGAGTCTTAGGATGCTCTTTAATTTCAAGCTCTTGTGATCTCTCTTTTGTACTTTCACTAGTCTCTCCTTCTTGATCTTCTTGATTCACCAGAATGATCTAAACTTGATTTGAAGTTTGACTCTTGTTTGTACTATCATTCTGATCATCAAAATCGTATCCACAAGTTCTGGATGGTCTAGCAATGTCTTTATCAACCTTACCATTTTCACTTTCAACCATTTTCTTCAATCCCTTGTTGTAGCACCGATAGGCCTTACTCTTAGTAGAGTAACCAAGAAAGATTCATTCATCACTTATTGCATAAAACTTTCCTATATCTTCATTTCTTATAATATAGCATTTACTCCCAAATATTTTGAAATATCCAACAGTAGGCTTATGAACAAACCATAGCTCAAAAGGAGTCTTACCAGTATTACCTTTGATTTGTATCCAATTGAGGATATAAACAGTAGTACTTACAAATTCTCTCCAATAGATATGGGACATTTCCTTCCAACATCATAGTCCTAGTAGCATCTAGAGCTGCCTCGTTCTTCCTTTCCACAACTCCATTTTGTTGAGGGGTCCACGGTGTAGATAATTGTCTCAATACCCCATGTTCTTCACAAAAATAATTAAACTCACCAGAAGTGAATTCACCACCTCTATCTGATCTCAAACACTTAATCTTTAGACTTGTCTCTATCTCAACTATAACCTTAAAGATATTGAACTTCTCTAGAGCTTCAAATTTCTCCTTTAAGAAAGTAACCCACATCATCCTAGAATAATAATCAATAAGCAACATGAAATACCTATAGCCTTGTAAACTTCTGATTCTAGCAGGACCACACAAGTCAGCATGCACAAGCTCCAACAATTCATTTCAACAATGTTGTTTGCTATGAAATGAAATTCTAGTTTTATTTCTTAACTGACATTCCTTTTCATATGGAATTAGTAGGCTTTACCAATTTAGGAAGATCTCTCACTACCTGAGAGGAACTTATCTTGATAATATTGTCAAAGTTTACATGACACATTCTCTTATGCCACAACCAAATTTCATCAACTTGAGCAATCAGACAAATTTTATTAGCAAAATTCAGATGAAAGATGTTACCTTTTGTTTTTGTACCTGAAGCAATCAAATTTCTATAAATCCCCAATATTCTACACTTTCCATCCTTAAATTAAAGATTATATCCCTTGCCAACCATATGTCCAACACTTAAAATATTATGCTTCAAACCTTCAACATAAAGAATATCATCAATATTATGCTTACCATCAAAATAAATACATCCTTTGCCACAAATTATACCATCATTGTTGTCACCAAATTTTACAACATCACCATCATACTTTTCCAAGCTTACAAATTTTCTTTTATCACCTGTCATGTGATGTGAACATACACTGTCAATTACCCATTCATCCTTCTCTTCAACTCAACTAGCTAGGGATTTCTCCAAATTTTTACAACTAGAAAATTCAATAGACACATGTTTATTTTCCTTGATAGAAATAAACACAAACTCATCCTGACTTACATTCCCTTTGTCAGATTCATCATCTCTCAAACCTTCATCAACAACATAATAACAGTTATTTTGAAATCTAGGCTTGTTGTGTCTTGGCTTAGGAACTCTTTCTGGACACCTTGATGCAAAATGACCTATCTTATTGCAAGAAAAATATTTAATAGGCAACTTTCCTTTGAACTTACCTTCTCCTCTAGCTTCCATTTTGACAATAAGTGCTCCAAGTGTTGTCTCTCAGTTGTTTGTGATTTTTCCTTTATGATAGAACTGGTTCTTTGGTTCTTTGATTGAGATGACAAGCTGCATGATATGCATGGTGATGGTTCTTTGATCGAGATTAAGAGCTACATGATATGCAGATTGGTTTAAATGATGTTGGTTGGTGAATGTTTCTTGATTGGTATTGTGATGTTGCTGAGTTTGGCTATAATGGTGTTCATAACTGAGTTCTTGAAATGTTTTTTTTTACGCAATTTAGTTGCTTTAGCATCATTGACATTACTATGGTCTTTGCACTTGAAGTGTTTTATATTGTTCATTTAAGGAGATTAGGCATGTTAACGTGGAATGATATTTGGTGTGGCATACATGGTACCTCAGACATGTGTAATTATGAATTGTGTTATTGAAATCTTGGTAATAATGTGACATTTTTTGCTTGACTCGGTATCATACATTGAAGCATTACTCTCCTAGCTTTTATGTCAAAATCCATATACAAAATTACAGATAAGAAATATTGTGCACTGAAGGCAGATGCATATGCAAGACATATGAGATACATTGTCAGATGTTTTTGGTGATTTAATGTTGATGATGAATTGTGTTTGATCTGTAAATCAAGAAACATAAATGGTGCAATACGTTGACTTGTTTTGATAGGCTCTTGATACATTTTGATACTCTTGATGCATGTTGATGCTGACAATGTTTATCTTTTAGGGTGTTACAAGTTAGGTTTTTCATCATAACATATGTTTTTGATCAGGCATCTTAGACACCATAGATAATGGCATACATACTCTCACTGATATATTGGAAATTTCTTGTTGAGGTATGCATTTTCTTATAAATTTGTGCAAATTTGTTTTTATATGGGTTGGAAGCTCAAATGTGATCTGAATTCTTATGTTTGAACATACAAGTTTCAGGAAAATGCAGATTACAACTCAAGTTACTTGTAAATATTTTTTGCATGGAGTATTATTACTAATGGGGTCTTCAAGACTTAAAGAACATGGCTTTAGGTAGCTTATATTTCATTTTATTACTTTGTATATGTTACTGAAGATTTTCATAGTTGATGTGGTCTATGTTGAAGATATTGAAATACTCATTTTACAACATAGATATGTTGGGCACTTAAAATATTTTATCACACAACAAAAAAGGGCCCTTTTCAGGCATGCTAAACATTGAGGAGTCAGGCATATTAAAGTTTTAAAATATTTTTAAAAAGCTTGATTAAAATCATGGTTTCGATGCATAAATTTTTGGTCACATCAAACATGTGACATTGAGTGATGAATATAAAGGGTTTTGAATTCATTTAAAATCACTTGCCAGTGACATGGTAATTAACATCCATCATGAGTTAATGAGTTAATCTTAGACCATGGATTCAAATGTGTTATGATGTTCGAATTTCAAATGATTATATTATTTTGAAAAGTCTTTGAAAGACTTGAAGGAAATATAGGGAAAAGTTTTTATTGTTTCATTGTGTAAACATATGAGACCCTAGCCGCCACCATGGAGTTGTGGTTGTAGATTTATGGTAAAATGCTTGAATGAGGAAGCTGAAAAAGAAGAGGCAGAGCTCGTAAATGGAGGACTTCAGCTGGACAGTTTTGAAACCGTTCTTCTGGTATTTGTTTATTTTCATTCCTCCATAAATAGGAATTAAAAAAAACATTATTTATGGGCTTTGAGAATTTTTGTTAAGACATTAGTTAAGAAGATTTTGTGGTTAATGATTTTAGAAATCCCTGGTTATTCCTTTGCAAAAAAATAAAGGGTTATTGCATTCAGTTGAAGAAAAGTAGTTATTCCAATTTGGAAGTTTTGATGGAATTACATGAGAACCTATTTGTATAAAATAGAGGTTGATTATTGTTTTTGTGGTTTTCATTTTTAAGAGATTAGTGCACAAATTCTGCAATTGAAAATCTTGTAAATATGGTGCAGAGTGTTAAACTGGTATATCTTTTATTTTAGAGATTCAAAAATGAATCTTTAGGATATTTTATGTATTAGTATGGAAGAAGTGTGTGGGTTGAATTGAAACAGAGAAATTCTCTAATATTTCTATTATTCTAATTTTTGTAAAATGGGTTGGTGCTCCTTGGAATGGGTGTTCCTAAATTTGTAAGAGGTTGGTGCTCCTAGAGTGGGTGCTCTAAAATTTGCTAGTAAGGCATTGTAAACAGTGGTTTTTGAAGTTATTCCAATGAGACATCATTTTATGGAGTGGTTTTTCTACCCCAAGAGGTTTTTCCACTCGTCGCATTCTTTGTCTTGTGCTCTCATTTGTGGTTTCATTGCTTTAAAGTAATAATACTTCAAGATTGTAAAGATCTTTGATTTTCTTATTTCAGCTCTTTAATGGTTGCATTCAATTCATGAATGTATTTATCATTGAAATATTTAAAGCATAAATTGATTAATTTTTTCTGTGAAAAAGTTAAAATTTGTTTAAAACATTGTTTCACCCCCCTCCTAGTGTTTTCTGACTCCAACAATTGGTATCAGAGCATAGGGTCCTCATATAGGTCTAATCCACAGGATTGATTATGGTTTTGGGAGTCTGTCAAACATGTCACAAGCTCAAGAAAGTACTTATGTTTGAAAGGTGCATGTTATGTGTTTTATGGAGACATATCTTATTTCAATTGATGTTGGTGTATAAAGCTAGATCCTTGTATAAATCTAACCAACTTAAGGGATTCTTGGTTTTTGAAGTGTTGTGTTTGATATGGAAAATAGTAGAAGGAATAAGGGAAAAAGAAGTTTATAGAAAAATGCTAATCATCATGTTCTTCCTGAATCTAATATGAGGAGTAAGGAGGAAGAGATCATAAATAGTAACTCTGAAATGGTAAAAACTAGATTTGGAACATCTCAGTTTGAAGGTAAAAACTTTATTGTGTGGAAATATAGGATGGAATCGTACTTGTCTTCTTTAGGGCTTGATGTGTGGCCAACAGTTGAAAAGTGTTTCACTACATCTACAACATCTCCTTCCATACTTAAGGAGAAGAAAGCTCTTGAATTCAATGCTAGAGCTATAAATGTTATTTTTAATAGCTTTCCAAATAAAGTCATTACAAAATTTATTCATTATAGTAGTGCTAAGGAAGTTTTGGACAAGTTGATTGAAATGAATCACAATGGTGAGTTGCAAGAGGGGATATCTTTGGGTACTAAAATAAGTTGTGAAACATTTGAAAGTGAAGGTGTAAACCTTCATAGTTTTGAAAAGAATTCCAAAGAGATCATTATTGAACACTTAAATGGTCAAGAAATTAGTGTTTAAGTAGATCAATTTCTAGGTGAAGTTGACTCTGAACAGGAATATGATGAACTAGAAAGTGAGGTTGATTTGGAAGGTGAATTCCTATGTGCCTTAGATACAATTAAGTAGCTTAGAAAAGAAAACCATATTTTAACAAGACAACTTCAACAAGAAAAGGATATCAGGGAAAATATATGCTCAGATCTTGTGGAAGCAAAGATACAAGTTGAAGAAGCTAGAAAGATTGAGTAAGAAATTAAAAGACATTTAAAGGTAAAAGAACAAAGTATAGAAAGACTTGAATGGGAAGTGGTTTCACTGAGGAACATAGATAAAGCATCAAAACAACTAAGTGATGAGAAACTTAATGATAATAGCTCTATGACTTTGGATAATATTATTGGTGCACAAAAAGCTCTAAGTGACAAAGGTGGTATAGGCTTAGAAGAAGGATAGTTCTCTAAGATCAAGAAAACTCCTAGAACAAAGGTAGATTTAAATTTTTAGGCTACTAATCTTGAAACTGCGGGTAGCAAACAACACAAGAATATCAACAAAGGAGGAAATAATAGAATAAACAAATGCACAAGATCTTCTGTTGGGCAAGGTAAATTGATGAGGTATAATTGTTCTTTTTTAGGCTATTGTTATTCTTGTTTTGAATATGGCCACAGAGAATCTGAATTTTGGATTAAAATGAAGAAAAATGATTGTCAAAAGAACTATGGTATTGTCACATGTTTCAAGTGTAGTCAGTCAGGTCATATTGCAAGAGATTGTGATAAATTGTCTCTAAAAGATGATGTAAGAGAGTGAAAATCTCTAGTTATTTTGTATAGGTGTAATGGATTTGGTCATAAAGCAAAGTTTTGTAGGGAGAAATCATCTAGAAATGGATCTCTAAGGGTTTTGAGAAGAAAGAAAAGAATAGAAGAGAAAGGACCTAATCTTGTGCATACTACACAAGAAACATTTATGAGCACATAATAGGTCAAATGAAGTAAGTGGGAGCATATTATTTTTTTTATCTTTTAACCCCTTTGAGAAGTCTAGAAGAATGTGGAACATTTGGCAGTCGTTCAGTTCAACTATATTGACATGTTGTCTTAAGAGATTCTTGTAGCAAGTGGTAAAAATGGTCAAATCTCCTATGCTCTGTGGCACTATTTGACAGTGGGTAATACTTCTTGTAGTGTTTTTTCTCAGTGTTTTTACAACATCTCATTTTTTTTTGTGCCACTAGTTGTTTCAATTACTTGAGAGCATTGCACAATTGTTGTGACTTGTGTGAAAAAGCATAGTGAACTTCAAGGCAATATTCAAGACAGTGAATAGTATCAATGGCATGAAATTTGTCATTGATGTTAAAGCTTGGTATTCAATAGATAGTTAAGGTGCATGAGATGTCAGAGCATGATCATTGCCTAGGTCAAATTCATTGTATTGGTAAAAGCACTTGTTTCATGATTTGATATTGATGCAAAAGTGATCATTGCTCACAGTGGGATTAAGGTAGTTCATTCATTAATGCAAACGTTTAATGATGAATGATGCAAAATTTTAACGTTGTTGATGCCATCTATTTTTTAATGCTTGAAAAGGAAAGGTTAGACAAATATATTATTTGGTCATAGTCCATTTGATTATTTCATTAGCATGCTTTACAGACTCATATTGTAATTTATGCATATTGAATATGTATACAAGTTGTTAAAGACAGTAATGTTGATGATCTTTACGAGTTCATGTAATGAAAATGAGATGTCAATAATTTTTCATTCATGGTAAGTAATGATATTGGAACAAAAAATTTATATCACAAGCATCTACATTCAGACTTATCACTGTATTATTTGTTAAGTAATCTGTTTTGATAACATGTTGTTCGTATATTATCCAATGATTTCAATGTTTGATGTTATGAAACTAAATAAGCATGAAAATGGAGATATGTGTGTGAGGCACACAAGTATTGAAGATATTTTTTTTTGCATTGGGGCTAAACTACATTATATTCGGGTTCATGATAACATATATAATTATTTTGTTAACAATCAATTTAACAATGTAATTTCTTGTTATTAGCTGCTTCCTTGGGTTCAATAATGCTTTGTCTGATCCAAGTTTGAGAAGTGATTTCCCAAGTCTATATTTTGAAGATATGTGATTTGTGAAATGGTCTTTGGAACCTTGATCTAGGGTGGTTCTTGGAACTTTTTTTGATGGTGTATTTGCATGAAAACAGTAGCACAAGAGTCTTGCAAAAATTTTAATATTACTTATAGTCAATGTATATCCTATTGCCTAGTGATAATGATCCTTCCTTGTAACTTCTTTGACATTATTATCAAAATATGAGGTCTTAGTTGTTAGACATGGTCTTAATGATCATCCGTGGAAGGTTACTTGAACATTATTGTGGCTTTGACCAAATGTAACTTGTAGGGAAAGCAAGTAATATCTCTATGACAAAGGGCAAGATGAAACATTGATATTGGTTAACTGTGCTTTGTTTTCTAATATTGATACACAGTGATAGTTAGCCTTGGTTTGAGTTTTGGATATGTATCTTTGAAAGGTTTCTTGGATAGTGGTAGTATAGTGGAAGAGTTTGTTTGTTCTATCAATGACAGTGAATCATTCAAAAATAGTGACTCATGTTCATAAGTAAAGGATTAATCAATCACATATTTAATTGCATTCTTATTCTTTATGATGTTCAAAGGTTTCATTGAGAAATTTTGTTTATGTTCAATAAATTCCTCCAGTTTATGGATTCAGGGGGAGCAAGGCTAATTGAACTGTGCTTGAAAGAGTTTTGCAGTGAGAGCCTTGAGATGTGCATTGCTGATGCCTTGGTACATTCTTATTCATGCTGGTAACATTGTTTATGCAATTGGTATTTGGTGCAGATTGGTTCATGGTTGTTGGTATGATTGGTCATAGTGTGGTAATATTTATTGACAATATCTTTATTCTTTCCTTGGTTCATGCATATTTTGGATATGTGTTGGTTTGACTCTTAGTTTTTTCTCTTCATGGAATCTGACATTCTCCTCTTTCATCCTTTGTCATTGAGGAAAAAGGGGGAGAGAAAGTATGTGTTTTTCCATCAAGGACAAAGGGGGAGTCTGTTGGATCTCAGTTGTTTATGATTTGTCCTTGATGACAAAATTGGTTCTTTGGTTCTTTGATTGAGATGACAAGCTTCATGATATGCACGGTGATGGTTCTTTGATTGAGATGACAAGCTACATGATATGCATGGTGATGGTTCTTTGATTGAGATGACAAGCTACATGATATGCATGGTGATGGTTCTTTGATTAAGATGTCAAGTTCAATGATATGTAGATTGGTTTAGATGATGTTGCTTGGTGAATGTTTCTTGATTGGTATTGTGATGTTGCAAACTTTAGCTATAATGGTGTTCATATCTGAGTTCTTGAGATGTTTGTTTTTTACTCAATTTAGTTTCTTTAGCATCATTGACATTATTGTGGTCTTTGCACTTGAAGTGTTTCAGATTGTTCATTTGAGGAGATTATGTAGAAGTTTATAAATCTCAACCTCACAGTCCCCAAGAATCACCTACATGCAATCACCTATCACATGCAACAGATATCCAAAACAAACAAGAGAATGTTATGTAAACTCTCAAGCAAATATGTGCAAGCTAAAACCCGAATAATATTATTGAATAATTTGATAATTACAATGTGATCAATCCTTATGAGGAGATCAAGAAAACCTAGAATTAGGAAACCCTAGTGTGCACACTTAATAATTATTAAATAATTATTAATGTGCCTAAGTTTAGCTTAAGCAACCTAAAGGAATAAGTGACTTGATTAATTAACCAATATGATTAAATTAATTAAGTATAATAACTTATTACTCTAACACCCCCCCTTAAGATGAACTTAGGGAGTAGCTAAAACACTAGAAAAAAGATGCAAGAAAGAAAAGATGGGTCCTAGCAACAAAGGCTTGATTAGGTACCCAAGTACAAATGAAATACAAACTAAACTAAACGGGGTAAAGGAGAAAACCCAGTGGGAACAAAAATCCTCCGCAAAATAGAATGAAAAGAGAAACTAAATGATGAAATATGGAGGACTCCATAGGACCCCCCAAGGACACCATCCATCACAAAGATACATGAAAGAACCCCCCTAGAAGAGAGTAAGAAAGAGACCACAAATCCCCCTCAAAAGAACTGAAGAAAATGCATCTCCTGAAAGAAGTGAGAGGGAAGAGGTCGAATGAAAGAAATATTTGAAAGTGAAGTAGGTGTAGCCCAAGATGTCTCGATAGAAGTAGGTGTGACCTCAGCAAATGAAGAATTCAAAGTAGGTGAAGAATGAATAGAAACCTCCAAAGATGGATGCTCAACTAGATCCTATTACACTAAAATGAAAGAAACCACATCTATAGTCATAGAAGTATCAACAACGACAACAATAGATGAAGGAAATGGAATGGATGGCTCAAGAGCAGGATCTAAAGTGAGAACTCCAATGTTCAAGTAGCCAAATTTATCCTCTGAATGATGATTCACACTAGAAGTGTGATGAACAACTGTAGGAAGAGAAGCATCATTAGTAGAAAAATTTGCAAAGGAATACAAACTGAGATGAGTGATCCACCACCCCAATAGCAATAACCGCTCTACTTTCCAAGTCTCTGATGATAATCGAATCAAGTGTGAACTCCATAGACCTCCCATTGCCTCCATGTGTGATCTGATATATAGAAATAAGGTTGTTCATCAAATGAGGAACACACAAGACATCCTAAAAGGTGTTGTCCCCAAAACTAATAGACCCCTTCCCTATAACACTCATGTATTTATTATTTCCCATCAAAATAGGAGACATAGTGTGAGACTCAAGGGAAGTGAACATAGACTGTGTAGAAGCCATCTCCCTGATCCAAGACTCAAAGAAGCACAAAGAGAATGCCCCTTCATATCTGATGAAGTATGTAAAACAACTGTGCCCCTGTCATGCTGAACTGGAGAAGAAGAAGGAGGAGGAGGAGGAGGGGAAGGAGATGTTGCAGACATCCTAGAAGGCAAATCAATATGATGTTTCTGAAGAAGATTCTTTAGCTCATCAATGTACTTCTTGTAGAAATTATGTTCTGCATGTCCTTCTCTCTTGCAATATGCACATGGGCCCTTCTCCTTCCTATATGATTTCCCCTTAGAAGAGGATGATGAATCTGAGGAATCCTTCTACTACTCATGATATTTGGAATCATTTTGTTTCTGTTTCTTTCCTTTTCATATAGAAGCCTTCTGATCTCTGGGCTCCTGTGATGCAATGAGTGCTTGTGATGAAGACGGATTCAACTTTCCCATATTAGCCAACTTGGCCTGCTCTCGAGTGAGAGAAGATGCAAAATCATCAAAAGAAGGCATAGTAAATCTAGTACCAAGTGCATCCATAGTAGCATAAAAGGTAGAAACAAAAATTGAATAATTTGGTCCAAGCTTAGAAAGAATGGACAATATCAACTGAGAGTCTTCCTTCTGAACACCACACTGTGACAACTGCAATCTAAGAGACTTGAGTTTGGTGAAAAAATCCTGGATGCTGTCAAAATCCCTAGGATTTAAGCCAATAAGCCCATTCTCTAACCAAAACCCTTGCATAGTATCCTGCTTCCTAAATAAAGATTGCAAAGTAGTCCAAACCTCATGGGGTGTAGTGCAAGACTCAATATGAAAAAGAAGGTCAGAAGAAAGAGACAGACATAAAGTACTATAAGCTTCATCACATCTATTAAACCACTTTCTCTTTTTAGTGGCACTTGTAGGTTCAATTTTTGTACCCATGGTTACCCTGTACAACCCTTTGTGTTTCAAGTGAATCTCCATTTGTTTTTTCCAACCAAAATAGTTGAATGGAGTAAGGGGTGCAATGTTATGTGTATCCATGATAGTAAAAAACAATATATACTCTCAAAATAAAATAAAAACAATGCTCGTTGGATCTCAAAAAAATAGCCTAATTGCACGCTTCCCAAGAAAATAATTAAAAAAATAAAGGCTAAGATCAAATAGTAATATAAGATACCTAGTAAAAATATCTAAAAGATTAGGTCTAAGATCCGTGTAGAGCACTGAACCATCTTTCTGATGCCTATTTGTTTTTGCAAAACGGAGTCCGGACGCAAAAGTTACGCCTCCCGAATTGAAAATAGTAACTTCTGGCTTTGACAGGCGAAAAAGGCACCAAAACAGAAAAATAAAAATTTCTAACCTCCACCATTGTAAATTTCATTGAACCAGCTTTCCGACTATATTTTTTTTTGAAAAAAGGCCTCCGTTTTCCCAAGTTATGAGAAACTGAAAAAAAGGCCTTTAAAAAGGCACTTTCACCACTAAACAGGGGCAAAACTTCGGCACCTTCGCTTTGGCGCTCAGTCGTGCATGTGACCGGCCATCGGGGCTGGGGGGCTGAAGCCACTGGCACTTGGTCATGGATGTGACTGTGACCTAATGCAAGTAGCCCACAAGGGATAAGGCCGAGCGACGTGAGGGTGGCGAGTGGGAGGTCGTTAGGCGACGCTGGAGGGCTGGCCGCCAGTGGCTAGTGGCCGCTTGGCGGCGGTTGAGTGACCCGGGCCATTACGAACTGGCCACGGTTTTTGAATCGTGTATTTTGAGGCCATACAACCTCTCTAGTTTTTTTTATTTGCGAGCCTCAGACTACGTGTTGGGGAGGCCATACAACCTCTCTAGCAAAAAAAAATTGCTTTTTTTTTCAACAGGTCAATAATTGATGAAACAAAAGGCATTTCTAGGGTTTTTGGGTGTGTTGAATGCGAGGGCGATGTCTTTTTTGTCCAAAATTGCACAAAAAAAATGCCTTCCCCCAGATGCACAAAAAATCAGCTTGGCTTGAAATTCTTGCATAGAAAAAGACGCTGTGAGAGAATATCTTCAAATCATGAATAGGAAGCTGCAGGTCTGGAGCTCTGATACCATGTGGAAGTTGATAAATCTTTGTTGGGGATACAGAGTTCAGTCTATCATCAAGATATGCATCTAAGACAATAGTGCCTTAGTGATTTCAATTGAAAATCACATCAAAGGCACAAACAACTATGCCATAAAGTGGAAACAGACAGAGTTGATCCCCCATTTATCCTCTGAGAGAAGTGGATGCAAACAAATAACAGATTCAACATAAGAAGATAACCATGAAATAAAAAAATATGAACACACAGATATACATGGGGAAAATATTTTCAGGTAAAAAACCCCACCTCCAAAACATTTAGATCACTTGTATTATTCAATAGCTAAAATGGTTACAATACAAAACCAGAACTATGCTCTTCAAGATATTACATCTTGTTCATCTAGAGAAAGATATAGGAAACATAGAATAGAATCTTCACACAGTTACAATGTCCTCAGGACATACTATGTAGATTCCCTTCAGCTCCTCACAAGTGACTGTCACAGCTAGCCTCATAGACAACCCAACCCCTTGGCCTCACAGGTTCACATCTTACTAGATCTGAGAGTCTAAGTGTTCATGGTTGAACCGCTCGAACACTCTCAGCCTCTCTCTATTATCACTCATCCTGCTATGAACAACACATGAGATTACTTAATCTCTTTTCATGCACCAACTTATCTTGCACATCCCTGTTAGCAATAGTCAACAAGATAATAACTCTCCCACCTGCAAGCACCCATACTTCACTGATAACGTGCATCGTTTATACAGCTGTATCAAGCCACACAATCATTAACTCAGCCTAGACACGTCCGTCAACATTCCATCAATAATAAAGCTTTATCGCAATCAGGAAATAACTCTCTAGCTAATGGGATCTCAAAGAACTTTCCACGTGTCACCATTTCATCATCTATCGCTGTTGAATGTCAGTCAAATTGGTCCAACTAAGTCACATGAGTTTTGAGCACATTTTGCCTCTACTGCGCTACTACCGAGCTCAAACAACCTCGTCGCGGTATGGTGGTGAGCTTGCTCGAGCTCACCCCACCATCAATGACACTACAGCTGCCCAGACCGACTCGCCTCATGAAATGGTGGTAAACGGTATGAGTTCACCCTTCTGACTCCACTGAGCTTTGTCCCTTCTTTATCTTCGGCCAATCAAGCGCTGCCAATCCTGTTACATTGCCACCGAGTCCAACTTGATCAAACTCTGCCCCAAGCTCATCTGAGCTCCTACCGCCCTAAGACAGCCCAGACCAACATGCCTCGCGGTATGGCGGTAACCGCCCAGCAGACCGTCAATGGTCTTACTGCGACCATCGCGATCACACCAAGCACCGACCGCGGTATTGCGGTAACCACCAACATTGACTACAAGTGGACTTACCACAGCCACCACGGTGAGTGGACTCACCACCTGTGGTATGGCGGTAACCACCAGATCCAACTGCAAGTAGTCTCACTGCGCTACCGCAGTGAGCAATCTCACCCTCCGTGGTACAACGGTAACCACCTACCAAGAACGTTGAGACCAGAACCGAAGTCGAAGCGAGAACACTTGTTGCAGAGACCGGAGTTGGAGCTAGAGCCAGAGCGAGAACACTTACTACGTAGATCGGAGCTGGAGTGAGAGCCAAAGCGAGAAGACTTACTGTGGAGACCGGAGTCAGAGTTGGAGCCAGAGTGAGACCACAAGATGGAACAAGGAAAAAGTCCAATGCCAGGTTCCATCCTGGTTCCGCCTCCGACAAAACAAAGAACATCAAAGCGAGGAGAACCAAGAGACGAGAAGTGGAACCGAGACAGGAACAGGGTGAGAACCTAGAAATTAGCAAAATTTCAATGCTAGGTTCCATCCCAGTTCTGCCTCCAATAGAACCAAGGGACAACACAAAAGCGCCAAGGCAAGAAAATGACCAAGTCTTCATGGGAAACCAGAATGTTGAGGCAACAATTTCCCAACAATCTCCCACTTGACGAAGGCATTCGGGCTTCCTCCCAACATGAACAAGGACCAACACCATGCTTCCATGCTCCAACCAAGACCCTAGTCTCATAAATGAAAGCAATTGATCCTCCAGGCGACAAAGGCAACAAAGCAGCAACCAAAAAGGCAGAACAAACCATCTCCTGAACAAGAAACCAACCAGCTAGAACAACAACCATAAAACTGACTGCCCTCATCCAACTGATCAAACCACATGATTGAAAACCAACACCCACATCTTATGTTGAAACATCCAACCACCCATACCTCAAAGGTATGAAAAACTAGCAGTAGATTCACTCCATCATAAAATCACCCATCTTAGCAACAAAACGAGCACCTTGTGACAACTAATCAAAGAACAAACACGTACAGGTACTCCCACTGCAAGGGCACTATCCAGATGAGTGCAAAAAAAGTACCATTACAAATGATCCAAGCATACCAAGTCCACCAGCCCCTGCAAATAGAAGAAGTAACCAAGTAGTTACAAGGGAAACCCACTCTGATCTATACACCTGTAGCCTCCTACTGCAAGAAAATTTTCTCTCATCAATCATCCACTGTTCTTCCAAGGTTCCATATCTGACTGAAGAAGGAAAACCCCTTGTGTCATCACGCAAGTGACAAACACATGACCACAGAAAATAGTGACCATCACAACTCCACAAACATCTAAAGTCATATGAAACAAACAAGAAGAACAAGACCAAATTAGAGAGAAACACCAAATCAAAACATGCCCTTCTACAAAACCTTCTAAATGCCAGCTGTGTCAAGTATGATCTTCTTCACATCCCAAAGGGAAAGCCTTAACAACACCCAAGAACACCATGGATGTAAGCATCAAGAAGATCAAACTAACCCATACACCATCTCCTGTCAGTCCTCAAAAGGACAATGAGATACACAAAGCTATCCATCTTCCATTATGAATCCTCCAGAATCTCAAAACAACTCAAGATTCATATTCATGAAAGATAAAGCATAACACACCTGAAAAGTATAATGGGAAAATACCTTTCACAGTCACACTGCCGAGTAGACCAAGGAGAAAAGAAAACATGCTCATCCAAGATATACAAGTCACCGTGACTTACCCAGGAGCATTCTCCTTCAGGGTCTTTGTTGAATTCACATTCAACTAAGGTGCAAGCTTCTCAAACTTTTAGCTGTTACAACAAAATTCTCATAAGAATTACAGCCTCACCTTATTCTCCATGCACCCATGAGTATTAGCAACCTGTCATCTCATGCTAACTCCAAACTGCATCACTGCAATAAACATGAATTCCACCAGCATGTGACGAATGCACTAAAAACATAGAGAAACCCCCAGACCACTGTCAAAGCTTCAAAACTTATCATGAAACCATGATCTACACATCCCCTTGTCAGATACCAAGCTTCAAGTGAACTATCCATGGTCTCAAGAGCAAAGCAACATGCCAAAACTCTAATGCACAAGAGAGAGTATACCATGACATCAAGCAAACAAACTCTAAACCAACATCACCTGTCAAGCACCACCAACATCTCAGCCAGAGACTACCAAGGTCCTTCATGGCTCCAAGATGTTGCACATGTTCAAATAGTGAACATGCAGATGCAAATTCTGCAACACCAAAGAAGATCATTCACCACCAAGTGATGAATCCATAGTCATTGCTAAAGATCCCACTGAACTGTGACACCGAAATTTTTAAGCACCATGACCAACCACACCATCACTATCAAAAGCTTACACTATCCAGTGTATCCAACTCTCCATGACACTGTGATTCACATGCTTCAGGTCCCCATTACTGACTATTCAGGTACTCAAATGCCATTCCTCCTCTCATCTCAAAATAGCCACACCAATGCACAAGTGACCATAGAACAAGTCAGCTAATAGATCTACACCACACAGTTACAACCTCATGGATATTGATAGTCCACTTCCGAGTTGTCTCACAACAATCATGTAGGTAAGGAAAATCAAAAACATTGCACAACTCATGGATGCAACCAAAAGAAACTACAAATCTATCATCTCATTGAAAACTGCAAAACTGAGATCATCAAAGAGAACAGCCAAAGAAGACAAGCATGACTCAAACACCAGATCAACAATAGATCCGATTTGCCAGACACATCCACAATCCAAACACCAAAGTCTAGGTAACCAACAAGCAACACCACAAGAATTTTGAAAGTAAACACATAGCAACACTCTCATGCAAAGAAGATAACTCTCCTCCAACCAAGTTGAATTGCAGCTATCTCATCTAGTCACACCCCAAAATCCAAGATCTGGAAAATAGCAGACAACAACTCCACACAACGCAAGTTTTTCTTGATAGTGTAAAACCTACAAAACCATAGTGTTTATAAAACACCCACACATCTCCATCTTCATTAATCATCTGGATGACTCAAGAGTTTGCACACAACCATCACGGTTAACTAGATCAATGAAAAGAAACATAATAAAACATGATAGAATTTTTAGGAAAATCCACAGAAAACCTCCAGAGCCAAAGACATGAATCTGAACCATGCAAGTGCAAGAAATAGGCACATATGAACAATAGGTCCATTTTAGACTAGTTCCAACAACATAGTCATGCAAAGGCAAAAGAGAGAGCCAGGCTATCTAGAAGTTGTAGACCACCAAGGTCACTTTATAGCCTCCATGAAATTAGAGCATTAGAGAAACTACCTTCAGTGCTAAGTCAAAAAACACCCAACACAAGCACAACTCTCCATAGTTGATCACCAACACAAGCAAGTCCATACCGTCAGGGAGCCTCTCACACAGACACCCAGTATGAGATCACTCTTCACTGTAACATAACCACAAGCACATCTCACGCCCTTTGCACCATGAACATTGTTACCAACAAGGAGCTTCAGATCACATTGCCACAACATTATCAACTCCATACTTCTCCAACGTCTTTCAAACTATGTGTTGAATCAAAGAAGCACAACCTTGCACTCATTGAAGGATCAATCACCAACCGATTTCTCCAGACTTCCTCAAGCTTGCCAGGATAAGAAATCTTCACAGGAAAAAAACCCAGAACTTCAACAACCGGGAGAAGACTTTGATACCACTGTTTGGTATCATCAAGCCTTGACCTCCCTTAAACCTACTTTGATACCACTTGTTGGTATCACGAGCAACAAGGTACTAGCTCTGATACCACTTGTTGGGGATACTGAGTTTAGTCTGTCATAAAGATATGCATCTAAGACAATAGTGCCTTAGTGATTTCAATTCAAAATCACATCAAAGACACAAACAACTATGCCATAAAGTGGAAACAAGAACAGTTGATCCCCCATTGATCCTCTTAGAGAAGTAGATGCAAACAAATAACAGATTCAACACAAGAAGATAACCATGAAATAAAAAACTATGAACACACAGATATACGTGGGGAAAACCTTTTCAAGTAAAAAACCCCAACTCCAAAAAATTTAGCTCACTTGTATTATTCAGTAACTAAACCAATTATAATACAAAACCAGACCTACGCTCTTCAGGATATTACATCTTGTTCATCTGGAGAAAGATATAGGCAACACATAATAGAATCTTCACACAGTTACAATGTCCTCAAGACATACTGTGTAGATTCCCTTCAGCTCCTCACAAATGATTGTCACAACTAGCCTCATGGTCAGCCCAACCCCTTGGCCTCACAGGTTCACATCTTACCAGATCTAAGAGTCTAAGTGTTCATGGTTGAACTGCTCGAACACTCTCAACCTCTCTCTGTTATCGTTCATCCTGCTATGAACAACACACGAGATTACTTAATCTCTTTTCATGAGCCAACCTGTCCTGCACATCCCTGTCAGCAACGGTCAACAGGATAATAACTCTCCCACCTGCAAGCACCCATACTTCACAGATAATGTGCATCACTTATACAGTTGCATCGAGCCACAAAATCATTAACTCATCCCAGACGCATCCGTCAACCTTCCATCAATAATACAACTTTATCGCAATCAGGAAATAACTCTGTGGCCAATGGGATCTCAAAGAAATTTCCACGTGTCGCCATTTCATTCGTCTATCACTGCTGACTACCGATCAAATCGATCCAACTCAGTCAACTGAGTTTCGAGCATATTCTGCCTCCACCGTGCTACTGTCGAGCTCAAACAACCCCGTCGCGGTAAGGCGGTGAGCTCGCTCGAGCTCACCCCACCATTAACCGCACTACCGCTGCCCAGACCGACTCACCTCGCGGTATGGCGGTAAATGGTACGAGCTCACCCTTCTGAATCCACCAAGCTCCATCCCTTATTTATCTTCAATCAATTAGGCACTATCAATCATGCCACATGCCAACCTGTCATTCGCCAGTCGCACTGCCACCGAGTCCAACTCGGTCAAACTTTTCCCTAAGCTCATCTGAGCTACTACTGTGCTACCCCAACCTAGACCAACACACCTCACGGTATGGCGATAACCGCCTAGTAGACCATCAACGGTCTTACCATGGCCACCACAGTCACATCGAGCATCGGCCATGGTATGGTGGTAACCGCCAACACTGACTGCAAGTGGACTTACCATGGCCACTACGGTGAGTGGACCCACCGCCTGCGGTATGGTGGTAACCGCTAGAACCCACCGTAGGCGGTCTCACCGCACTACTGCGGTGAGCAAGCTCAACATCTGTAGTATAGCAGTAACCACCTACCAAGAACATTGAGACTGGAGCTGGAGCCGGAGTGAGAACACTTACTGCGAAGACTGAAGTTGGAGCCAACACCAAAGCGAGAACACTTACTACAGAGACCAGAGCCAGAGCCAGAGCTGGAGTGAGAACACTTACTGCAGAGATCGGAGCTGGAGCTTGAGCTAGAGTGAGAACACTTATTGCGGAGACCGGAGCCAGAGCTGGAGCCAGAGCGAGACCACAAGCTGGAACAAGGCAAAAGTCCAATACCAGGTTCCATCCCGGTTCCACCTCCGATAGAACAAAGAACATCAAAGCGAGGAGAACCAAGAGACGGGAAGCAGAGCCAGAACGAGAATGGGGTCAGAACCCGAAACTTAGGAAAAGTTCAATGCCAGGTTCCATCCCGGTTCCGCCTCTGACAGAACCAAGGAACAACACAAAAGCGCCAAGGCAAGAAAACGACCAAGTCTTCAAGGGAAACCAGAATGTTGAGGCAACAATTTCCCAACAATCTCAACCTCACAGTCCCCAAGAATCACCTACATGCAATCACCTATCACATGCAACAAATATCTAGAACAAACAAGAGGATATTCTATAAAATCTCAAGCAAATATGTGCAAGCAAAAACTAGAATAATATTATTGAATAATCTGATAATTACAATGTGATCAATCCTTATGAGGAGATCAAGAAAACCCTAGTGTGCACACTTAATAATTAATAAATAATTATTAATTTGCCTAAGTTTAGCTTAAGCAACCTAAAGGAATAAGTGACTTAATTAATTAACCAATATGATTAAATTCATTAAGTATAATAACTTATTACTCTAACAGATTAGGCATGTTAATAAGGAATGATATTTGGTGTGGCATACATGGTACCTCAGACATGTGTAATTATGAATTGTGTTATTGAAATCTTTGTAATACTATGACATTTTGTGCTTGACTCAATATCATACATTGAAGCATTACTCTCTTGGATTTTATGTCAAAAGCCATATACAAAATTATAGATAAGAAATATTGTGCACTGAAGACAAATGCATATGCAAGACATATAAGATACATTGTCAGATGTTTTTGGTGATTTAATGTTGATGATGAATTGTGTTTGATTTGTAAATAAAGACACATACTTTGAATTTTTTTGACAGGCTCTTGATAAATTTTGATACTCTTGATGCATGCTAATGCTGACAGTGTTTATCTTTCAGGGTACTACAAGTTAGGTTTTTCATGATAACATGTGTTTTTGATTAGGCATCTTAGACACCATGGATAATGGCATACATACCCTGGCTAATATATTGACAAGTTCTTGTTGCGGTATACATTTTCTTATACATTCATGCAAAATTTTTTTTATCTGGGCTAACAGTTCAAATGTGATGTGAATTCTTATGTTTGAACATACAAGTTTCAAGCAAATGCATATTACAACTTAGGTTACTTGTATATATTTTCTTCAAGGAGTATTATTATTAACACAATAACTCATTTGACTGCAAAATACGATGAAACATTTTTGACGAAAGATGTATAATTAGATGTATCGTCGGGTACCAATGATATTTAATGTGAAATTTTCAAATTTTTAAAAAAATTATGCCCGACGTTCGTCAAAATTTCGACGATCCTGATTTTTTTGTCAATATTTCGTCAAACACGTACACTCAAATTGTGGTCAGAATATGGTTAGTGGGCCATTCGTCGAAGTTTCAACAATTTTTTTTTAATAAATAAAAGTGAGCTCAACAATCTATCCGTACTTGCAGCAGTGTTTTGCTATACTTGCGAATTTGCTATACTTGCAACAGTTTATGGAGAACTAAGGACAATTTTCTTGGAAAAAATTAGAAACAAATCAAGAAGATATCACCAGGTTGAGGGTAGCCATTGTCTTTTTCTAGAATTCATTTGTGAAGTCAGATTTGTTCCAAGTTTGAAAATCATATTTTAAAGCAACATCTCATCAAATTTCATTTTTAGACTTGTGCATTTTCAGAATTTCATTTCTAGATTTTGTTGTGAAAGTTCAATATTATGATTTTAGGAGTCTAATGGTTGGAAATCGTAGTAAAATCATAATTTAATAAGTTTTAGAATTATCATTTTAAAGTATTTTTGGGGGTCATTAACTTCAGGCTATGTTCTCTTTTGCAGAGGTGGTTGCATGCTGAATTTTTTTGGTGCAAAATATTAGAATTATTAGATTTTGTTACTTTTCTATGATTAAAAATTATTGCAGTGTGAGTTTGATATTTTTTGAATATCTAAATATTCAATCTTGGCAAATAAAAATCATGTCAGATAATATTAGTGCAGAACAAAATGAAGAGACACTTGCTAGATTGAAAAGAAAGGGTGATGGGAAATGTTATTGTCCTTGCAATAATTGCAAGGGATTAAAGATGAGAACACTTTTAATCACAACAACTGAGAAAAATTGTAGGCAACATGGTCACGTTGAAGGGGGGTACGATTATCATCCATTGGTAAGTTGTTCATTATATGTCTTTATATTGATTGAACTTGTAAATGTTTATATCATTTTAACATTTTATATAAAAAATAAAAATCACTTGATCATGATCATGGTTTATTTGTGTTTATCATTATTATAAAGGTGGGGTGCCCTAGGGCACATGATATGGATTATCATGGCCTGAAGATTGTGGTTTTGCAAGCGAAGGAATATGGAGCTGTGAATATCGAAGATGAAGTTAATGATCTAATGGAAGAAGATGATCATGTGCTAGAAAACATAGTTGAAGATGATGGTACAAATACATTGATCCATGACACATTTAGTGGAATAGTTGATCATGATGATTGAGATGACTTTGATGATGTTCATGATTTACCTATACTTGAGAAGTCATACGAGCCCCTTTATGAAGGCTCCCAAACAACTCTTCTCTCTGATGTATTGTTGTTGGTGAACTTGAAAGTTATGAATGGTTTATCCAGCATAGCAATCTCACGAATGTTAAGGTATTCCATATATGTCAACTATTTTTTTTGTTAGTTCATCACTAGTAAATAAAGGATGAAATATGTACCATTAATATTCTTTATATTAACAAAAAAAATCGTTGTAGATTGATAGGTGAATTTTGTTACCACCATCAAATATTTTACCTCACTCATATTGAGATTTATCTACCATTATGAAAAATATTGGAATGGAGTATCAAGCAATAGATGCATGTCCCAATGATCATATTATATATCATAAAAAACATGAATTTGCAACACAATACCCAAAATTTCATATCAGTAGATATGAAATAGATCAACTAACAAAAAAGGTGCCTTGCAAGGTTCTTCGTTATATTCCCATTATTACACATATGCACATAATGTTCAGATCAATAAAGAGAGAGCACATAATGTTGGAAATGATTGTTCCAGGTATTTGTTTACATCAATTTTCTTTTAACGTAGTAGCATCTCATTTGTCTTATTTGTTTCATAATGACTTATATTTTTTTCATTTAATAGTCATGTACATTAATTTATATATATTGCAGTAAAATGGTCATAATAATTATGTAATGTTTATGTTCATTCAACTAGGTAAGTACTAAGTTAAACATATGAATGTATATATCGAGCCTCTTATTGACAAGTTACTAAAGTTATGGAATGGCGTCACTATGTATGGCGTCTCTAGACCAATAGGACAAAGACAATTTCAATTCCATGCAATGCTTTTATGGACAATTCATGATGCCCTAGAGCTAACACATTTTTGTGGTATGTTATAACGTTCGACTGCACTTTAACGATATCTAATTTTATGAAGTAGATATCATGCATGTTTTTTAAATAATCTATTCATTATATATAATTATAAAAATTGACATATTTAATCCAATTATATATGATCTTGTAGGTCTTCAAACAAAGGGAAAATTTGCATGTCTAGTTTGTGGTCAAAAGATGAAATCTCGTTGTTCAACAAATTTAGGAAAGTAGGTGTTTGATGAGTATAGGCACTTCCTCCACATAAATTATAAGTATTGAACTATTGAAATACATTTGTTTAATGGGAAAGAAGAGAATACATCAAAACCACGAAGAATGACACCTCGCCTATGGAAGTTGGAATATAATATAATTAATCATCAAGGTTATACATTAGATAAAAAATTTTATCTATCATATATGATATGTTTGGAATTTTTATTTTTATATTGTGTTTTGTTTACTCATGTTGTAATTGACAATGATTGTCATTGCTAATTTTTTTTAATTTATATGCTTCATGAAGGTCATCAAGGCATTAATGGACGACATCCACAGGGACTAAAAAGTTATCCCAGATAATTTAGTAGGTTGCCCTACTATGAACAGCTACAAATTGTGCATTTTTTTGATACAATGCATATCGGAAATAATATAACCAAAATGTTATGGAAAATATTGGATGGAGGGCATGACAAAGAAAAAATTGTCAAAATTTGTAGTGACATTCAGGAAGCCAATCATGCAATGAAAAATTTCATTCAATTAAAAAGAAATGGAGACCAAATTAATATAAGTGCCCTTCCTTGGTTATTAACGGAGCAACAAAGCAATGCTATAAAAGAAGTCATACAAAATTTTTGATTTCCCATAGGATTTGATGTGAACATAAACAATATCATAACAAAGAAAGGTGAATTTGGGTTAGGGATGAAAATGCATGATTGGCATACCTTCATTAAGGTAATTATTCTGGTATATTTTATATATATTTGTATACTACATGTACTTTTCAGTGTATTATGTTTACTAGTTTTAGAAAAATAATGAAAAAATCATTTTATAATTGTTGCAATACGTTCTACCTCTATCTCTCCCAAACCACTTTGACAAAAATGTCAAGCAAGTTATATATGATATTCGAAAATACATGAGGTAAGTAGCGATATTTGTTCAATTCGTTGTATAGACCTTATATTTGCCATTTATATTACTTGTTATGTAATATATTGTATATTTTTTTTAAATCTCATTAATATATTTGCGCCTTGAATCACTTGTAGATGACTATCATCTAAATAAATCCATAAAGAAGATATAAATTATTGGAAGAGAAAAATTACCCATCTAATGTGTGAAATGCAAAAGTGTCTAATTTCAACATTTTTCAATGCACAAGAATACTACCTCATACACCAAGTTGAGATTGAATTGTGTGGACCTGTACACACAAGGTGAATGTGGATGGTTGAGAGGCACTTGAAATTTTTGAAGGCTTTGGTTAGTCAAAGAGCACATCCTGAGGGTTCTATGGTGGAGGGATATATGGTATACCAGACCATGGTGTACATTACTGAATATTTTCCTAAGTTCATATCAAAGATCCATGTAGATCACATTTGGGATCCCAACTCCATTAACAAATTCGAAGGGGAGTACTTGACGGGGAAAGGTAGATTGAGGAAAGTGGGAGGTAATTATAAGATGGTCATGGAGATTAATTAGAATACATTTTACATTGCCTTCAATTGCATGAAAATAAAAAACAAAAAACTATTCTAAATGAAATAATATTCCACACACAAATAGAATGCAATGTGCCTATGCCTTGTACAATGTGCTTCCTCATTCAAGTACGCTATTCTTGCAATGTTTTTATCGGTGAAGCTTGCTATTTGTTGTGCCAATATATTGTATCCTACCGTTATAAACATAAAACATGATCAGGGTGACATAGATACTGCTTGGACGATATGTTATATCTCTTCAATTTGACATGTGTGAACAATGTGCTAGCTCTCAAAAACACAGGTAAAATACCTCAAGAGGTTGCCAAACTCTTGGTACGTTTCAGGGTAACATACAAGGCTGAATAGTTTAGACCTTCTTCTCTTCAGGTGTTGCTAAACCTAGGTGGGTCTACCTATGTGAACTAAGCAAACTTGAATGATGTGATTTTTTCATAGTGATCTATTCACAAATGACAATCTTATAGTGAACAAATGTAATTCTAATCTAACATAAATTGTATGAGTAAGAAATATGTTCAGTTAATAGATGTAAAGAATAAAATGGACATGAATTAAAAGATAAAAATGTTAGATCAGTGCCTTGTTGGGTATATGGAGTAATGGCAATAATTCAAACTATTTGGAACACAAATGTACTTTATAACTTGTATAAACATGCAAATAAATGATTGAAAAACTCTACTTGAGACTGCATGAAAATCCTAGTTATGTGATTCTTCTTACTGATCCAATTAATACTCCCCAATTACTATGATTGATTAGAAGGATTTAATCTTTGCTTGAAAGAACCAAATAACCACATCACACAAATACCACAAATGTGTATTGATTAATTGAATATATGCTTGATATATCAATTTAAACAACAAAAAAGTATCAAAATGGAGACAACCATATAACTGTATAACTTCAAAAAATAGTTGATACCAAGATTAAGCCACAAATTCAGATATCCTCATTAACTTCATCAAAATTCATACTTGCATCTGAGTCTTTTTAGTCGAAAACATCATTGCAAATGTATCTACTGTATCCTTCTTCTATCCCCCTATATCTGTTTGACAAATTCAGATATCTTCATTAACTTCATCAAAATTCATACTTGCATTTGAGTCTTTTTAGTCGAAAACATCATTACAAATGTATCTACTGTATCCTTCTTCTATCCCCCTATATCTGTTTGACATTATAAAACATATATAAATACAACAAAACCGTGAAAGGATACGTCCTTTCAAAAAAAAAAATTCTTAACAACAACAATAATAAACTAGAAATTAGGCTCTATTTAGCCATAAATGGAATTTTGACAAATGATCCAAGTAATCATGTTGCTCATGTGTGTCAGCATCTCCTAGCGCATTTTGGATTGCTATCTCTATCATCACCATCTTCTTGACCAACTCACAAGCTTCATTTAGTGGATATTCTTTCTCTATATCTGTTTCCAGAAGCTTTTGTAGCATTGACTTGCATTCATCAACCCATTTGGCCTTTCCATTCATTTGTCCTCCATCTTTAGATAGTGTTGGTAATCCCTTTTTTTTGGCTTCAACCAATCCTTATGCATCTCCTTGCATCTCTTCATGAAATCTCATGTGTTTTCTCATCATGTCATCAATAGTATTAATAACGTCATTATCAGGAACATCCCTTTCATTTATTTCTTGACACTTTTTTTGAATCCTGCCATCAATTCTTATATGTTCCTGTTCTGCAATATGGATTTCTAAACTTGTTCCCCAAATTTTGTTCAACAAGATCATCAAGTTGTCCTGCCCTTTTTTAATTATTGCAATAAGTGTGTCATGTTTTCCTTGAGAGTATGCACCAGACTCTTCCCACTTGTCCTTAGATTGGGAGATCTCACCATGAGTTAGTTTCTTAGTGGGTCCTAATGCAATTCCCACCATATCTTTCAAAAAATCATTCTCTTTGAGTAATCTTTCATTGTTCATCTTATACATTTATTTCTCCTTAATTAACATCTGCATTTGTGCCTTATTCAACTTGGAAACATTAATGGCAATATCTACTATTGATATCAGATCAACTTCTCCAAATTTTAATGTCATTACATGCCCAAAATATTTTTCTGTATTAATCACAACAAATCCCAAATCATGTGTGATCCATCATTAGGATTATACCTGGATCCTATGTATATCTCTATTACACCTTCAGGGCTGGTTTTGTATGTGGCACTATTATTCTTCAAAAACCTATCAAAAACTAAAGCATAATTTAAATATAGCCCAGGAAAAATCATGACACCTGCATTTTCTAGCAATTTTCTTCCCTTTTCAGGGGTCATTTTTTCCATTTATTTTTCTACACTTAGTTTCAAATTTCTCAATAGTTGCCCCTCATTATGTGGTGTTATATCTTCCATTGATTCTCTTATTGATTTCCCCTTTTGGTTGTACAAGAAGGCTTTAAATTCTCGAGTTTTGACGAATTCATCATCGGCTACAAATGACTTGTATGCAATCTATCTTGCATCTATATCTGAATTCTTTTCAACATTTGTTTCCCTAGGAGGACATTTGTAAGCTTGAGTTCTTTCCCTAAAAATATTATTAATTGTAATGTGGGGCCTTTCATCACTAGATGTCTCTTCCTCTGAAGACAACATTCCAACATCTGGCAACCTTCTATTATATTCTTCAACCACACTTTTTGCTTCTTCTTCCTCCAAATTCCTGATCAGATCATCATACTAATAGGGTACATGATCATAACTGCCCAAGTTCATTTTATCTCTTACAAAGTGGATATACCCCTATGGATCAAATCCTTTCTATAGTGGACCTTTCTTCATATTGTATTGTAACAATTTATTTAGAACCATATCATATCCATCCCTTTCTAACACAGTGAAGTCCCCAAAATAAAGAGTGCTAGAAACAAATGCCTATTTTCCAAAAGAACTTAGGTTCATGAAATTTGAAAAATCTAATTGCCTAGCAATCTCTATGTAGGCAATCCTGTCAGGTACTATTTTGGGAAGGATAAAAGGTGCATCCTAAAACCCATATATCCTAATCATAGTTGCACCTTCCAGGCAATACCAATCCCCCCAATTGTGATTGATAGGCCCATCAAATTCCTTAGGTCTGAGAAACCTTTTTATTTCATCAAACAGTGAGTAATCACAAGGGTGATTATCCAATTTATACAATGGCTTCACAAAATATTCTTCAAAATGCAGAAAGAAAGAACTAGCAAATATGTTGTCCCAAATGGTAGTCCAAAGTTGTACTAGTAATGATCTTCCTTATCAAAGTTTGATACTCTTAACCCTTCAGGCCACAAATTCAGTTCTTAATCATAGTACAATATCATATGCATAAAGATTGAATAGGGCTTCAAAAGCAAAATAGGAGATCCATTTTTTATTGACGTTAATCCTACATCAAGTTCTTTGGCAATATGTGAAGCATATTCAAAAGGTCTAGAATTATGGCATTGAACTTCTATTGCCACTACCATTGGCACAATTGACATGTACTTGGGGACCTCCATCCCTAATACTTGGCCTGCTGAAAAATATGTATACTTCAAGTATGGTTCAAACATGTCAACATGAAATGGAGGGGCATCACTATCTTCTAATGGAATTGAGTTGCAATCCTTTTTGAGTCTTTGCAACGGTAACCTCCAACCCTTGTAAATAGTATCCATTCTCCAAAACTCCCTTTCCAACTCCTCATTTACAAATTTTTCATCACATACCCCCTCTAGGTTAAAAACCTCACTGATTGTAGCCTCTGATATGTGTACAAAGGGTTTTCCCAATGGATCAAAAATAGCTCTGAGCTTTGGGTTATAGTGAGAAACTAGTATTTTTACCAATTCTGCATCTACAAACATGTTTGGGCACACCAATTTCCCTAGGTTAAACTTCCAAGGGTTACACAATGGTTCATATTGATTCCTTCGGTGGTAATGAAAGATGAATAGCTTGTATCCCCTAATTGGAGTCCATATATCACCTATTTGTTTGCACTTATCGTCCAATTTTTCTACTTTTTCCCTAAGCTAGGTGGAACGCCTAGCTTTAGGTCTCGAACTAGGTAATTGGTCGATTAAGTATTGGTTCAATTTTCTTTCCACTACCCCTGGCTCATTTTTAGTTTTAGGTTTTCTCTTTTTCTCTCTAGGGTGACTACTCTCACCCTGTCTCTTTCCCTTTGTTTTCCCCGAGCTTTTACTTTCCATTTTACTCTTTATAAATCATAGAATAGGAAATCCAATCATAGAGAACTTACCAATTTATTTGAAAATCTTTGGTTGTAAAATCCTTCAGCCCTTTGCTCGCTCTCCTGCTACTAATTCTACAAAATTTTCCTTCAATTACTCCTCTTCAAAAATTGTCTACTTCTTTGTGTGTTCGTGGCACCATTAATGTTCCAGCTTTGAGCATGTGTGAGTTTACATTTTTTTTGAAATTCTCATTGTAACATGAAGTGCTTTATATCGGCATGACATTTCAAACTTTGGGTGATCCTTTTTATTTGGGTTTAGCCAACGTTCACTGAACACCCTGTTGATTGGGGAGACATTATATCCTTTTTGCCGATATCACATAATTCATCCTTCTAATCCATAATGCATATATATCGCCAAGAGTCACCTCGATGAATCCTTTGAGCCATTTGTATTCTTTATCGACAAGAGACTATGTATTGCTAAGACACTCAACTATTTCCCTGATGCTATGAGTCTCCTTGATGTTCATTGCTTTGATCTTAAGTATGTCGCCAAGACTCTTATCGGTGTAATCCCATTGGCATGACATGGAGAGTCAGGGGAAAATTTCAAACTCACCCCGATAGCAATTGTCTTATCGGCAGTATCTACTTTTGTTTTGTCAATAAGACAGGATAGGTGTCTCGCCGATGATATTTCATTGGTGAGACAAATGTGCTTGGGCTGACTTAACAACCTTACTCCGATAGTGTTTTTTGTCTTATCAATGTGATTATTTATGCTTTATCGGTGAGACATGAAAAATCTCGTACTGATGGTATTTCATCGGTAAGACAAATATGCTTGATATGACCTATTGATCTCTTCCCAATGATGCTTGTCTTGTCGATGAAATTCTTCATCGACGAGATCGTGAATTGTATCTTCTCGATGTACATCTTCATATGAAATTTGATCAGCATGACATTCCTGACCTCTCGCCGATATGATGGAAAATATGTATAAGAATATAATTCTTTATGAATCAGAGAGACCTACACCATCTCTTGCTGATATGGCCTATTTACTCAAATCCTTGGGCTTAGAAAAAATTCAGGGTATCAAATGGTTAAGGCTAATGTGATCATTGATAGTCATGTCATGCAAAGGATATCATATGAATTTTATATTCAAAATATGGGCTCCTTTGGGAAACTTATGAGTATAAATCACTATATTTAAAAAACAAAATTATACTTCCAACACAATGGGTCTTGGATACATATAGTTCAAAGTTTTCTTACGAAAGATAATAAGATCATTTGTAGTGGGATGTTAGGTTTTCAGGTACATCAATTATAAATTAAGGTTGTATATCATGGTAATTAACTAATTATATGTCGTTTGTGAATTTTAAATTTTTTTATACAGTTGGTCGAGAGTGGGATGCACTACATTTATACATCGCAAACAATCTTGATTGGATGATGGTATGGATTGAACAATGTCACCAATATGGTCGGGCATTAACATGGGAAGGTGTGGCTTTCTTGGTTAAATAATATCATCGTAATGGATATTTCAATGTTACACCAAGGGAGATTGATTTAGCATATGGTTTAAGAGATAAACAGGTATGCATAAATATATTAATCACCCATATTATTTAATTATTTTCAATTATATTAATGTATATATATGTTGAGTTTTTTTTCTTTTCATACATTCGACCAAGAATAAAAATGTTTATCAACTGACAATGCAATAATTTTTACATGTTTGACATATTGCAGGTGAAACACCACAAGGCTATTTGGTGCAATGGTCATAAATTTTGAATAAAAAAGTTGGATGACACGAAGAAAACTTGCGATTCTGGGATAACTGTAGTCTTTCAAGTGACTAATGTTTCATCTAGAAGCGACATACATCCATAAGTCTCAAAAAATTGATACTATGGGATTTTGGATGATATACTTGAGTGTGACTTTAAGTCCTTCAAATTAGTTTTGTTTGTCGTCCAATGGTATAGGCTATGATTGAATGAAAATGATCTCGAGAGAACTGTTATTGAACATGATAATGGATTTACCATCGTTAATACAAGGTCGATCGAACGAGCTAGAAATGAGCCCTATGTTCTTCCAAGCCAATGTGAGTAGGTATTTTACTCAGAGGTTCCAAAAAAACTGGGTTGGTCATTTGTTGTTAGACATGATCCAAGAGGAAGGTCAATAAAGTATAATTTGGCAGAAGAAGAAGATACTGAAGAACTAGAAGATGACGATCAGGATCAACAGTTAGTTGATGATGTGTCTAATGAAGATGTCAAAGAAGAGGAACTAGATCATGATGATGTAGGAGTTAATGTTCATGAAGATGATATCCGTGTGGATGATGACATTATTGAAACTGATATCAATGATGATGATGATGATATGACCAATCCTTACAATGTCAAATCTGGATCAGATGATACAGACAAAGAGTTGGATGAAGAAGAAGATCAATGAAATTGAAATATATGAGTTATGTGATTATATTATCTATTTGATATTGATTTCTTGATAGAATTATATTTGACGTATATTATGTTATACTTTGATGGATTTCCATACCTCAATCAAAACTTCCATATTGAAAGAAATAACAAGGATATTAATGAAGGCTATGGAATTTAGCTTTGTACTTTCCAAATGCATTTGCTTAGATGAAATGTTGCATGATATTAGATGTTAGATCAAACTCTTTATTGAAATGTGCATATTATTCTAGAATGTCAAATCAATTTCTAATGTAGCATTATTATTAGATTATTATTTTTAGGCCCTTGATATCTTCTAAGAGGTGTTCAAATAAAGTGTTTTGTAGACATTTTTTGCTTCAAGTTTACATAATAATTAAAATCAAGGAAAATAATTGGACCTAAATTGTATTTTAAATTTGAAATATAAAATTCTCTTTTGAAAGTTTAAAAATGAACTAGTCTATTTGGCTCCTATGAATCTTGTGGGTGCAAGAGTGGAGAGTTGGGGCTATGATCTAGAAGGCATAATGACTGCAAGGATCAATTGAAATACCAAGTCGCCCACAAAGCATCTAGCCAGCCAGAAATTGAAAAATGGAGGGAGAAAGAGGACAAACAAGTGCAAGTGCCAACAAATCCACTATAAGTGTTGCATGCTATATTTTGGTCAGCTTCCATTAATCTTCAAATCCACTATAAAATCCTTCCAATTTACTAAACAAGGTTGAAATGGTAGTGTGTTTTTTTACTTTGAGTGGGTAAGGCTTATTGGGGAAAAAAATTGTGTTTTTTCAGCATCTTTCATGTTTTTCTTGCATCCAACACCCATGTGCATGTAATATCCCCAAATAGGGATAATAAAAAACCAACAAAATTTTCAAAAATAGGGCACAAAAAATTTGAAACTTTATTTGCATATAACAAATTCTACAAATAAACTCAGAATTACGATTAGATTATAAGACTGATTTTTCTCCTTAAAGAAATAATTTTCTGGGTAATACTAAGTCTAACCCTAGAAAAAGTACAGAAAGTTCCTTTGTTTCTACCCATGAATTACAAAAATGAACACAATGATTTTTATCATATATTTCTTAGATAAAGAAGAATAAATTATGCAGATTTAGGTACAAAATACCTCAAAAATTATTCTCAAACCTTGGCTATGCTTAGAAAATACTTCAAACCCTATTTTGACCTTGTCAAAGTAAAAAAACACTCACAAGTATCTCTCAATCACAATATTATCTTTGCTTGATAACATCATCTATCAAATCATTCATAGGACACCATTAATGCATATAGGATCAAATAACTTCAAAGTCATCTTGCAACAATAACACCTTACCCTTACATAAAGGATTGTAGATACACAACCTTCTACTCCTCAAGGAACATGAATCCTCCTATCCACTTTCTAATATAAAAATTAGGATTAAGATAATAAGGTCTCCATAACTATTCACAACTCAACCACTTCTATATGGTTCCAAAGACCATCAACCTTACCAAAAAATCTGATCATAACCAAGACATACAAGCAATTTCCCAATCAAGGCACATTCCAATTACCCTCCAATGTTCATAAAACAAGATATAAAGAAAAACTATTGATTTGTACTATTGCCTTAAACAAGGTCAGTGGTTCCAATTTCAAGAATAACCAACCCTTTATCCAAAACAAATATGATCACACTCATCACTCAACACTCAATACTTAAAAGGGCTTACCATGATACACAAAACAATCCCCTTTTACTCTATCAAATGTCCCTATGTTGTCTGCATAATCTCTAATGGAGAGACACAATATTAAGAGACAACCACAAACTTCATTAGACTGTCAATACATTACCTTACTCTTTGATATCAGTGACTCTTAAGAGAACATGAAAGGTATCATAAAATTTGTGGTTTGGGCTTCAAAAGTTTTATGAGTACACCAACTATCCACTAGCATTCATAACACATTTTTATGCACAAGAACCTTGTCTGCAAAACAATTAATGTTGTTGATTGTTATAAAAATCAGGATTACCAATCAGTGTGTATGAAGAGTTCAAAATCATGGTTCCACCAAATCAAAATATAAGAGGGCCCCAATGTCTACCATTAACCTCTTACATTCATGGCATTCCTATTCAAATGATTCACTCATATAAACATCCTTCCTTTATCACTTATATAAATCAGAATTATCAACTACCACGAACACATAATAGTCCATCAAAAATTGTGTGCATTCAATGCAACCACCAAGTTGAAATAGGACCATTGAGATAGTAGAACATTTTTTTAACCCTTATAACACAAATACATTCAAATTCAATGATCAAATGTCAAGAAAAACTCATTGATCCTGTGACTTTCCTGTTAAACCTTATTGTAACAATCTTAGGGCATCCACCTTTGTTGACCAAACCTTGATCAAATGCTCTGCAACCTTAGATTATGCTAAAACACATCAAGACACATTGCTAGAGGATATCAAAACCTAAACCTGTAGCTTTGGATTTCAACTCCAAAATGGCCTCCAAACAATAATTGATTGACCCAACACGAAACTGCATGCTTCAACAATAGTATAATTCATTTTCTAATGAAAATAATTTTATTCTAAAAATTGAAGAAGTACCTTAATTTTGAATCAAACTATAATACCTCGCCACGGGACCCTAAAGGAAGTTGCAACTTAACGCGGAAGCATACAATTTTTTTCTTCTATGTGCATTATTAACAAAGAAGATGCACAACACTTCTCAACAACCTCTAAGGTAACGTGACAAGATTACATCGATTACCAAACATACTCACCACTTGCACATAAAGCATTATTAAAATATTAACCATACATTTAATTTCACACACTCATAAAGCATTATAGATACTAACACTAAGAATAGAATAATAAGATTCAGATTACATTAAATTTAAAGTAGATTACAATACTCATTCCCGGAATGAGGTAGATCAAACCTAACTATTACAATTACAAGATTCCACCTTGAAAACAAATGAGGGGAATAATAATTACAAGAGCTAAACTGAAGTAAATAGAAAGCTTGAACTAAATAAAGAGACCACTGTGAGCTCTCCACTGAAAAACCTCGCAACGCAATCTGCAAATCAAAGGGGGACCCAACGGCATAGGGTGCACGTTCCTCCCAACCAGGTGGTACCCGAAGGCCCACCCCCCATGCTAGGAGATAGTAACACGGATATAAGGACAATCCCTACAATCTCTAGTCATAGCTGACTTCACACTAAACAACACCACCACAAGAACAACACTAACTCAAAGAATACATTGTTATTTGAGTTTAACACTATGACTCACCAGTAGCCTAAACATACTACTAACCTAGGAGAAAGTCACTCAAGATACATGAGTTACCCGTCAGATCACTCCAGATCTCGGCCCTCACTGAGCTTCACCCTCCTATGATTATCATGAGATTCATCACCACTCCAAACTCAGGAGGTATAAAATATCCAACAATCCATTCAAAGAAGAACAAAACATTCCCCGTTCATGGAAACCGAGTGACTCACTGAGTACAACAAACCTTACTACCATAGAGAACTACAAAAGACAAGACCATGAAATAACAACTCTCAAGGTTAACATACCCCAGTAGGAAGACTTATAATACCTCATCTAATACCTCTTTTCAATTGTCCCTAAATACCATAGAAGATGTCTCAAACACATCATAAAGGAATAATAGTTTAATGTTTACAATATTCTAATTTATCACAACCTTGCATACAGTCAACGAAATGACTTAGAATAATTCACATCACTCAATCATCCCAATTTAACTAATTAATTAAAAAGGCTCTTCCAAATAGAGATAAACATCACACTAACCATTTCCCCCAATTGCTTCAATTTAAAATAATAAAACCTTTGTTCCTACTAACGTATTGCATATATTTTAAATACCTATTCCCGCAATACACTTAATTAAATATTCATTTCCTCTAAAAGCAACTAGAAGAACCACATCAACAATCAACACGATAATTAATTGTAAGATTTGGATTTACTAAATCCTTACACATTCAGTAATAAAAGGGAATAAATAAACAAGTTAATCAATTTCCTTTAATTTAATAAGAACCCTTATAAAGACGAAGGGGGGAATTCAGCCAATTAACTAACCGACTTTTAAATATATCAATTTAACCTAAACAACTATAAAAAACATCATTCCATTTATTATTCCACTTCCTCAGTTTTAAACTAATAAAATGTAATACCCCTCCGTTTTGCTTCTTGTTCAAGTTGCTTTATGCTATGTTTGGTTGCAATTACTTTGATACTGGATACATTTTGTTATAATGTTTTGATTGCTACTATTGAGCGACAACATTATTGTGGGATGTAGTTATCTGATTATTGTTTCACATGTATTAGGGATTAATGATGTTATAGAGTTAACATGAGATGTTATTATGAGATTATTGGAATTATGATGGAAGTGTCAGTTTCGATGAGTGTATTGATGAAGAGGACGGTTTCGCATCACTCGCTTGCGAGCACCCTGCGAATCTGTAATTTCTTCTTCACGGTGTGTATTATATACTGGATATATTGTATGATGTTGTTTACTTGGTTGCAAGATTGCAGGTACATGACATCGACTCCACCTGGTTTCACAGGTTTGAGCGTGTCGATCCAACGGTTAAGTTGAATGGGAGATAGTAGCTAGGTAACATGTGTCAAGTCTATGCCCTAGCCTTAGTGTGTCGAGTTATTGTCTGTCTTGTTTTAATGTTATTTATTTCTGAAGGATTATTGATTTGGAAATAGATATTTAGAATAATTGCATTTAAATCATGTTGATGATTATTTAATTTAAATAATGCAATGTGGATAAAAGTTTATACTTCAATTAATTAATTAAATTTAGTTTATTTAATTAATTAAATTTGATCCAAGGGGTTGAATTTAGTTATTAAATAATTAAATTAATTAATTAAACGTGATGCAAGAGAATGAAAGGAAATAAAAAAATTAGAATTAATTTTGGAATTTAATTCCAACGTGTGGGAAATAAATTAGAAATTGTAATTAAATGTTTATTTGGGAAATTGGTTGCAACTTTGGAAATTAATTTATTATTTGAAATTGCATTTTAAATTGAAAGTGGGTTTTTGAAAAGTGAAATTGAAATTTGAAATTGAAAGTGAAATTGAAATTGAAAATTGAAATTGAAATTGAAATTGAAATTGAAATATCTAATTTGCATATAATGTGAATTAGGGTTGTAAATATTGAAATTAAAATTGAAATTGAAATATCTAATTTGCATGTAATGTGAATTAGGGTTGAATTAGGTATTTTTTGATTTATAAAGAATACATGTTTTAATTTTAGAGGATAAAGTTTTTAGAAAAATACATTTTTACAGCAGGGAAGAAATTTTGGAAAAATTGCATAAAGGGTTGAAGAAAGTTTGATTGTAGAATTGATTAAAGGAAAGATTGTTTGTAATTGTTAGATTTTGGATTGGATTCATTGGAGGATTGAAGAAAATTCAAGAAATCTTTGGAGGAGGCTTACATCAGAAATTCATCTCTTCTTGTAGCTTCTTGTACCAGGTTTTCCTCTTTGTGTTTTATTGTTCTTGATTGTTTTCTTTAAAATAGTAATGATTAAAGATTTGTTTGTTAAATCTATTTTAGAAAATAAATTTGATATTAGAAGAAAAGAATTAAACAAATTTACAACCTTTGCTTGTTAAAATTCTTGAGTGAAAATTGTGAAAACCTCAGTTGAATTTAAATTATTTGGGAAAATAGATTGTGTTGTTATTGAAAATCAAACATAGAGATTGAACAATGCATTTAGAATGTTTTTAGAAAATGAAACCTTCTGTTTATTATTAAAAAACGGATTTTAAAATCTGTAGTATAGTTATATTTTTCATGGTAAAATGGTCTGGTTGTGTCACCTATAACTTCACTTTCACAAACAGGGTTTTCAAGAAATTTAAAGGGTTTTTGTATTTTAAAATTTTCTTACCCCTGTCCAAAACTCGCAAATACCCAGATCGTAGTTTTTGAGTTATGCTTGAAACATGAGACTGCTATTAAGTTATTTTTCCCATGGCTGTTCTGAAAATAAAATAATAATAAATTGATATTTATAAATATTAATATTTCATGTATTGTTATTATAATATTAAAATATTATTTAATAATATTAAAATATTATTTAATAATATTTTATATTATAATTTATAATACTAAAGTATTATATTTATTTATATTATTTTAAATAAAATTTGTATATTAGATTAGTGGAATTAAAATTATAAACGTATGGGGAAATTATTGTTTATTTTAAAATGGCATGTTAAAGTTTAATTGAAGGAGTTAAATATTTGATTTAAAGAATGCATAATCTAAAATTTAATTGTGGAATTTAAATTCATGTGTAAAAGGTCCAATTATTAATTTGATTTAATTGGAAAAATATATTTATATTTTGGAAAATTAATGATAAGGGATATTTTATTTTGAATTAAACAATTTGATATTCTGTAAAGAATAGAAGATATGTTAATGATTAAATATATTTAAATATATTAATTTATATTTAGTATATATATATCGAAAGTATATATATTCATTTGAGAGAATAAATAATATTTTATTATTTTATTCTGTTGTTTGCAAATTGGGTATTATCAGTGTTCTAAAAGAAATAATTAGTATGTGTAGAAAATGTATAGAGAAAGATATTTAAATATATTGAAGAATTATAGAAATATTTATATTTAAATATTTGTTCTAATTAATGAGATTTAATTAGAAACAATATGAATGCGTGGCCAAATAGACAAGCCAAAAGATATTTTTATACATTGATGAAATTGCATATTTTTAATGGATAGTTGATGAGACATAGACTCCGGATAGAAAATTGGAAAAGATTGTTTGCAATAGTATTAGGTTGCATTAGAAGTAAATTTAGGAACTAACTATATTGAAAAAGGCAAATAGTTATTATGTTTTATTTAGTTCCATAAAGTAATCTAGTCATTGTGAATGGAATATTAAAAGTGTCCATATAATATGGAGCATATATATATATATATATTCAGTGTAAAATTCATTATCGTATTTTATTTTAATGAGATGCATGCAATATATTATTGAATAGAGATTTAAAAATGGATTGATTAGTATATATGGAAAATGGATAGAGAAACAATATGTTATTATATTAAAGTGATTGAATGTTTTAAATAGAAAATTGAATGAGACGTAAAATTTGGTTAGGAAATGGAAAGAGTTTATTTACATAGATTTGTGTCGATTTAAAAGTAAATTAAAAAGTTGTTTTATTGATAAGGCAATCAATTATGCGATTTATTCATTTATATTTAGATTAATTGAATCATTGTGATTGGATTATGAAAGAGATATGGATTTAGTATATCCAAAAGTAGTATATTCCTCATGATTATCTTAAAGGATTTAATTCTCTATATTCAATAAAAAGAAGTAAGTTTAATTGTTTTAGATTTCCAATAATGAAAAGGGAAATAGGGGTTATGATTATTTTAGAGGATCTAGTTATCGTGTCTTTGACTTTGTCAACACTACCTATTGAATGGGTATGGATTTAGGAAATTCAAATATTAGATTTGATTGATGACTTGAATGCTTTTGTTGCAATGTCGTCAAGTTGCATTGTTGGTTTTGGGATTTAGTGTTAGTCCTAAATTATAAGTCTTCCAGAAGAACTTAGAGGATAAGGGTTGTTGAATCTTTATGCCATCCAGTTGTTTTCCCTTGGGTAGTGCATGGCGTCTTTTCAGTTTTACCCGATTTTCACGAACGGGGATGTTTGCACCTCCTTGGTTTAGGAGCGAATTATGGAATCTGTGTCTCCTTGTTTGGAGTGACCTTGTTATGTGGTTTCATCTTGTTGCCCCCTATGAAAGGAGTGGACTATGTGTTTGTTGCCTCCAAGATGTTTGGAGTGAGTTCTATCTTTTGTTTCCTCATTGTGTTGGAGTGGATTATGATGCCTAGTTGGTATGCACTTGTGGTTCCCTTGGTGGATTGTTTGGGTGTGTGTTGTCGAATAGAAGAGTGGCTTCTATTAGGCGCCAGAGCCCAAAGAGGTAAACTGGATAACCTTCAGGAGTGATTTAAACAAGTGATAATTAAAATAATGTACTTAGAAGATTAGGACTAACTTCTCACTAATCAAGATAATTTTACCTCACTCATAGACACAAGGGCTTGTTTAGACTTGGGATGAGTGGGAAGGCTTGGAATGGCAAGATCAACTATCTTGTCCATACGAGAGATAGTTGATTCCCCATGAGTGAGTATGAGGGTCGGGATTCGGTTGAGGTCACCAGGATTACTTGTGCTGGAGCCTATGAAGAATGCCCAGAGGAGATCTCATGACAAACTTTGCGATGACACTCTATCTATGATAACTGTTGTTAATTATTTTATGTGTATGGTTATTTGAACATACTTGATTAATATTATGTCTAGAAGCAATGTGACCTATGTCAGTGATGTTGGAGTTGTACTTGTATTGTATTTGATTTGTACTTGTATTGTACTTGAGTTGTACTTGATTCGTACTTGTATGGTGAATGAGTTGTACTTGTTAATTCATTTGGTTGGTTATAATAGTATGAGTCAGTTTGAGTCTGCCTTTGGTTAGAGGTAGTAGAATCTTTGTCCATGTTACTTTGTTACTATCTCCTAGCATGGGGGTGGGCCTTCGGGTACCACATTGGTTGGGTGGAACATGCACCAAAACCGTTGGGTCCCCATCGATCTTCAGTACTTGGTGGCGAGACATCCAGATGGATAGCTCGCGGTTCTTGTTGTAATTTCTTGCATTGTAATATTTTAACTTGTATAAGTTATTTTATCCCTCTTATGTTTATGAGGTGGAATTCTGTAATTGTAATCTTATGTACTACTATCTCATTCTGGGAATGAGTGATGTAACTATTGGATTAAGATAATGTTTATGAGATTGTATCTTGGTTGATTATCTTATTATGTTATGTGATATTCTTATGATGTATGATGGTTATTTCATAAAGTTCATAAGGCTATGGTTATATGTATTATGTATGTGTGGGTTTAGGTAATCCTAACCTTGTAGCCTTAGAGGTTGTTGTTAATTAGTAAGTGAATGTGTATGTTAAATGCACTTTATAAAAAAAAAAATTGGTTCGCTTATGATGTTAATTGCAACTTCCTTTAAGGTTACTTGGCAGGGCATTACATAAAATATCTATTTCCTCAAATGGTTTACATCGTTTACATAAATTATAATTTTCTCTTTCTTAAAAACACATCATTTTAATTTCACCTATCACATGCATTTACATGCATCTAATCCAATGCCTATTTAAATGAAAACAATATATTCATTACAAGAATTCTCCATCTTAGAATTAACTCAACTTGAACATGAACATGCACCTCTTAATTAAAGATAACATCCCACTATCTATTTCACCAATTCCACCAATTTTAGATGATAAAACATCGGTTCCTACAAAAGGATTATATTATATAACTAAATATCTCATTCCACAATTATATTTATAAAAACATCAATTTCCTCTATTTACTTAAATAACCATTTCCCTAATAGACCAAGACATGCAAACAAATTATTCTCCCTTTTATATTGCCTAATTGCATGCAACAATTTAAAATTAAAATAACATAAAATCTAATTAAAATAAATCCATATAAAATAAATCCATAAAGTATATCTACTTTAAATATATTTGAATAAATTTTCATTAACCACAACTATCTCTTCATTTAAAAGCAGATACAATAATATATTAACAAGATATATTCTAAACACAATACCTATATCTGTATTTAATATATATTATATTTAACATACTCTAAATTCAAAATCCGAAATCCAACTAAAATCGAATTAAAATACGAAATAAAATTTGAAAATGAATTTACAAAAGAAACGAATTAATCTCCATTTGGAATTCACAGCTTTAAAGAATAAAGCGTTGCATTTTATTTAATGAAGGAGGGGGGGTCGACTCACTTACCACAACCGCACCCCACAGTAATGGGGGCAGACTGTGGTAAGTCCAACGCTCCCCTTGTATGGGGCGGGCAGTGGAAATACCACCGTCCATCTCGCTTATGGGGGGTGCGGCGATGGTATTTCACCCGCCTCACCCAAACACAAACACTAATACTTTTTCTAATAACCAAAAAGTCACACGAAAAAAAAAAAAAAATCCTCTGCATTCAATAGGGCGTCGTATGGCGATTAAAATAATTATATTTTTTTTAAATAAACATTTCATAAATGAATAAATATATATTATATATATGTGGGAATATATATTATATATATGTGGGAATATATATATAAATAAGACATATATATATTATATATATTTATTGAGTTTCAATAATAAATTAAAAAGGGAAAAGTTTCTAAACAAAGCTATCTACAGGCAAATTTTAACTGGGCAACCAATTTTTCCTCAAGGGAATTTTTACAATAACAATAACCATTTTCCAAATTTATGAGAGGATTTCAACTTCAATCTTTTAAAAGAAAAGTTGCACAGACTTCTTCATAATAAAATTTAACAAAACTTCTATAGGCAGATTTAAACAAATCACAGAAGATTACAAAAATTCATTTCTTCTAAATTTACACAGAGGCTTTCACAACTAAAACTAAATTCTAAATCATAGATTGTAACAATAATGAAGCCTTACAAATTTCGAAAACAAATTTAAAGCTTCTACAAACAAAACACAGAAAACTTCTTGCATAGGCAATCTTTCAATCTCAATTAAACCATTTTAAGCAAAGCTTCTACAAAATAACTTTTGTATACACAATCTTTCTCAACAATCAAATAAATAAATAAAAACTTGAGGGAACCTATTTTCCTGAAGCTTGAAGAAGAGAAAGTTGAAGCAGAGCCTCCCCTTCAGAGATCAATTTCCAGAGTTTCTCCCAAAATCACCACTTTTAGGAAGATGTAAAAATACAGAAAACCCCAAAATTCTTGGAAACCCCTTTGCTTTTTTCATCAATTTTCAACCAAAAACCTATTTCAAAAATAATATCTTTTCCTCTCCAAAAATCTCCCATGAAGAAACTTCTCTCCCTTTTTTTCGATTAAATTCCTTCCTTTTGAATAATTTCTCAACCAAAAATCAATAATTAATTCTACTCACACACATGTCACATTCAAAAAAAATCGTCTCAACAACCAATATTTTCTCAAAGCCTTTTGCATATTGAAATAATTTCTAATTACAATTTAATTCCAAATACTAATTTAATTTCAACATAAATTTAGTAACTTCTAATTCCAAATTGAAAATAATTAACACTAATTGAAATTTACAATTTAAAATTAAATTAATTTCCCTTTTCTTTTAATTTTCTCAACAACATAATTAATTAATTAATTTTAATTATTTAATAAATAAATTCAACCCATTGGATTAAATTTGATTAATTAAATAAATCAAATTTAATTAATTAACTTAAATAAAAACTTATATTCATAATGTATAATTTTAATTTAAATAAAAATCAACATTATTTAAAACAATAATTCTAAGTATTAATTTTCATACTTAAGAACCCTTCAGAATTAAATAATATTAAAACAAGCAACCAAAGACACAACAGACTCGACTGATGATACACTATGGCTAGGGTGTAGACTTGACACAGGTAACCTAGCTACTATCTCCCAATCATCATACCGTTGGGTCGACACGCTCAAACCTGTGAAGCCAGGTGGAGTCGGTGTTATGTACCTGCAAACCTGTATCCAAGGCATCAATAGCACATGTATATAAAATCATTGTAAAATACACCATGAAGAGGAAATCACAGAATCCCAGGGCGCTCGCAAGCGAGTGATGCAATCATGTCCCCTTCACCAATACAATATCACCAAACTGACACTTCCATCATTAATAAAACTCATAAGCAATTAATCATGTCATAATAAACCAACATTATTTTAATCAAAGCATGTCAAGTATAACATCAAAGAAATTACATCTCTTAACACACATAGTTCGTATCACTCAATAAGCAATGATCAAATAATAAAACATCTTAATATAACATAAGAGAAAAACAGAGGGGTGTTACACAAACCCTTAACCCCTACAAATTTGTCTCCAATGGAGACTTAACAAATTTGGACCAATTGTGAAATCTGTTGCAAATCCACCTTTAGGTTTTCATCCAACTCTTGTTGATCTACTAAAGGTTTATGTCCTTAGCTTCACATCATCAAATGAATTCATCGCATCAAATCCATAAAGCACACTTAATACAGCTCAAGAAACCTCCTTATAAAGAACTCCAACCTCTCATAAGAATGAATGGAACACTTAGCAGCTATTGCATCTAGGTAATGCACAAATAGGTGAAGCATTGGGCCTTCTTGAGAGGTCAATCCCAGTACGACTCCAACTCAAGTGTACTTATCCATGGAGTTTCCTCCAAGGTTAAACCCACTTAGCTTGCTATACCATTTTCATAACCTATGACAAGCGTTGTGCCTTATGAACCATTCATTATAGAGCCTTTTAGCTCATCAATTAAATAAATTGATTCAAATAACTTTCTTGCAATGAATTCAAAAATTTGCTCTTACATCACAAACAACTTCATATAACTACAACAAATTATTTTATATGGATCGGGAGAAGGCCTTCTCATTTGTAATGGGTTAGAAAGGTTAGAAAGTTATATTTTGAAGGGAATTCAATAAAATTTGTGGTTCCCATTGAGGTGTTACCTACCCAAATGGAAACTACCTTAGAGGGACTATTGTCTTCGAGGAAGGTGGTCCAAAAAATTTCATAGATACGTATAGAAAGTAATAGAAACCTTCCACCAACTAACCCAATCAACCTCCAAGAAACAATAAAATGACTCCTCTAAATGTTCCCAAAACCCAAGGCTTCAAAACACAAGGTTTGGGAAACAAAATGCAACTTTTTGAACCAAAATTGCAAAGTTGCTCATAGCAACTTTTCAGCAATTTTGACAACTTTTGCAATTTTCAACCAAATGATCTCCTATCAACCTAAGACTCCTCAAACATGCTAAATATGACATAAAACCATGAATTACATTAATTTCATCACTTTTGGACACCTTTGGAGGGGTTGGCCAGTGTTGACCTATTGAGGACCTGGTTGGCCTAGAGATGACAAAAAATGGCACAATGGCCTTACAACTTTGTTACAATATATGGAATGAACTTATTTACTCATGAAAAGAAACAAAATGGAATCATCATGGACTTATTACAAATATTGACCCAAAATGGTCATGGTGGCCTCAAAGGGCTCTTGGTGCTTTTGCACCATAAACCCCCCCTAAGAAGATTCTCTTGTCACAAGACAACATAATATTTTTGGTAATTATCTCTCTTATTTGATGGAGTGTAGGTACCACCAAATAGGTATTTGTCAGATCTATCTTCTTCGAGTGAGGGAAATTCAGGAAGAGAAGAGAAAAGTGATACATGTAGTAAGTCTAAAAGAGGGAGATCAACTAGAGGTCAAAAGATTAGAAGAAAATTCTATAAACACATGGAATTTTTTCTTGCTAAAGGGGGGTTCATGTTCTTATGATGATGAGAGCATAGGTGACATCAAGGTTCCCTTGAGGTACAAACATCTACATAAATAATGGGTACCCAAGGAACTTCCTCCAATGAACACTGATTTTTGTGTCAATGAGAGGATATATCGCATAGCACCATCGTCATTACATGGTTTGGGCCTATTTTGCATGGATGACATAAAGGTCTATTATGAAAAAGTTACTAAATTGATGGAGTATGCCAGACCCTATTATAGTTACAAAGAGTGGATGCAGCTGGTTCGATAGACACAAAGTATGTGTAGGTATGCACTATCAACAAATTATATATAGCTAAAAGATAAGGATCAAAATAAAGGAGTGGCTATGTACATTGACAAAAGGCCAAAAAAATTAGGGAATATTGTAGGGTTTATAAATAGTACATGACTTGGGTCAGCAAATAAGCAACCCAATTGCATATTTGAGGCGCGCGAGGGAAACCATGTATTCGTATGTGCGATAAAATCAATAACTGCAGGGGAAGAGTTCCTAATCGATTACAATTTGAAACGCAGAGATATAAACATAGTTACTATGGGGGTGGTAGATACTATATACCATTTTACCCAACCTCCAATTAATGACTCCAATATACCATTTTATTATTATGTTTTTTTTTTTAAAGTCTATTGGTTTCATTTCAGTAATGTTTTTTTATATTTATTTTTTGTCACAGCGATACATTGATCATAGGGGGAAGGCTTTGGTCCAGAGCACAGATCATGATGCATCTTCAGGCACTTCTACCCGATAGGTTTACCTCATTGTAATTGTACAAATTAGATACAAGCAAAATATTTTATTATGTTTTTTCATAAGTTTATTGGGTTATTTTTGATAATGTTTTTAATATTCTTGTCGTAGTCAGATGATCGGGAAAAGGCACCAGCAGTAGAGGAGAGAATCCATAGGGAGGTGTAGTCACTATTATGTGATGATGATATCGCATATTCTGCAAACCCTCTGGATATGATAAGGAAGACCCAAAAAAATGCAATGAAGAAATCTTTCAATTGTTATTCATAGTGCCTCAAATAGATGAGATAAGAGAAAGAGTTAAAATGTTGAATGAGAGAGCAAATAACTTGCAAGTAGGTTGTCATGAGATCTTTAATTATAACATAAGTTCATTCATGGTTTTATATTTTGTACTCTTTTATGTCATGAACTAAAATATGTGTTGTTTTTACAGGATTTTTGCGTCCTCATGATGTTGCTGGCCATGATCAGGGTATTACAGGTGATGCCCAGGGAATAGGGGTTGGTACAAGTGTCGATCCTGATCTTCCCATGCATACATCACATCATCCGACCCCATCATCCGTGCCTATATTGTCGACTAAAATTTTGGCAACACATAGCATGCAGGCATTGAGTAGTGCACCCTCTGGCAGAAAACACATCAAAACATGTGTTAGGACATGTACCTGGGAATGCAAAGGCCACTAGTACTAGTGATGTTTTAGTAGAATTTCCTGGATCTTCCCGTATTACTAGTACTACAACATTTCCGGTCACATTTGTGGTGACCGAGGATTTCATTCCCATAAAGATAGAGAAGGTCCCAGGTACTTTAAAATGTTTTAATTATTATATATAATTCAATTGAAATTTACTTATTGATCACTCTTTTTAGACTAATGATCCCATGATCGTTTTGCAGGAAATGATGTTTTTTTATAAACATCTAAATGATACTACATTGGAGATCTTCGGGCCCACCATACGTACACGGTGGAATTCCCAAAATCAAGATTTAAAAGATGAGCTCATTAACTGTTTAGTTGTGTTGTTCGGTAATAACACATTCAATCGAGCCAAGGTCCTTAAGAAAGTTGGTACCTATCTAAAGTATGCGAGGGACCAATATAGGTCACATTTAGAGAAGAAAAAAAAGTACAAGCATCCCCCTATGATTCCAAAGAGGGAGTGGAAGGACCTAGAGTCAGATGGAAAGGAGAAGACTTAAAATAAAAAAGGAAAGACAGCACTAGGCCAAGGGAGGTATGTGATACTATCAACAATATAATTATATACTAATTACTCTTTGTTTTTACATAATCTAATGTATTTCAAACTTTTCATAGGCCGCCCGACACATCAAAGGTAACAAAGACAAGACTAGAAAAACATGGGCAACACAAACTTGGCTCTAGTGGTTATATGAAATTAGCCATATGAATTGTAAGTATCAATAAATGAAATATTGCATCCAAATAATAAATTGCAAACAATTTTGGTTTTATCACACCATAAAAGAAAAATTCATGATATTATACAAAAATGCAGGGCTCTGAATTCAACAAAGTGCCCACAGAAGAGGACTTGAAAATTTCCTTCTAGCAAGGCTATGGAGTTGTGGTTGAATGCCTAAGACTCTTGACTAGGCAAACACAAGCTTCCACTACATCTGACACACGGGTAAATAAACTCAATGAAGTTTATTTAAAATTGAATACTTGTGCAATCTATTAAATATTAATTTTCACCATAGAGTAATTATGTGCCTATTTGTTTTAAACAGGAAATCAATGATAATACTGCACATGCCATTGGAATGTAGCTTGGTGAGGGTGGAGCACAACTTGCAGATGAAGGTCATAGTGTGCATCTCGGTACTAGATGTATTCATGTGCTATACAAAATGCAGTATGGATTAATACAATTAAACATCTTTAATTGCAATTGGTGTATTAATTAATGTAACCTTTCGTGTTTCAACTTTAGAGCATGTAGAGCGTGATCAACATGTTGAGCATGATCAGACTAGACAAGATCAAGAACATGATGTGGCCCCATCAGGTAAAGAGGGCCACTCTAATGTTCCTTTAAGCATATTTAATTACAATTGGTGTATTGATTAATGTAAAATTTTGTGTTTCAACTCTAAAGGATTTAGAGGGTGTTCAACATGTTGAGAATGAGGCTATAAGACAAGATCAGGAACTTGATGTGACCCCATTAGGTAAAGAGCACCACTCTAATGTTCTTTAAATTAATGAAATACTTGTAACAATAATAATTAAACATATCAATTTAACATTTCTTTGTTATTGTAGCAGACCCCCCCTTGCAGCAGCCTCCACGTCGTGAGTACACGAGTAGGCATACATTAAGATCATGAGTAGAGGGCAGAACAACTGAAGGGGGGACAGATGATTTAGAAAACGATACTCCACTTCTTCTTTTCTTAGCTGCAAAAAAGAAAAAAAAAGTGATTGTAATCATATTATGACAACCATATTTTTAATACTATGTAAAAACTAAAAGAATGAATATTATATGTTAATGAATGAATGTTATATGTTATTAATGGATGAATGAATGATTAATGTTATATGATCAAGTATGGGGAATTGAGATTGATATGAGGGGGGGAGGGGTCAAATGGGATTCCTCCTTCACGTGGTTGGCCCTGTTAATTAGAGAATATTATATTATTATCAAAACAAAGAGAAGCTCAATAAGGTAATGCACTTTTCAATATTTCATTATGCTGCACTTTTAAGCTTATGTGATTTTCATTAGTTCTCTTTTCTTCAATATGTTACCCTTTGTACTTATTTTACTTTTTAACACATCTCATATGTTACCCTGGATGACAACTTTTACAGGGGAAGCTATCCACGGATGGTACCTGCGTCGGACAAATTCCTTCAAGAAATTGCGTAAGGTCAGTACTTATCTTGGTTTCATATTGGTTGAATCTTACTAATTCTTGTAAAGGTATGATTTGGAAGGACAAAAATCAATGAAAATGTTGATTTCTTCTTGAAAAGGATTGGAAGGAGAAGGCTCCAATCAGAAAACTCACCTAATTCCCCTTGTAGGCACAATGTATCATTTGGAAATTCAAGGATTAACACACATCAAGGACCAATTTGTGTTACATCCATGGATACAAGGCTTGAGCAAAGGAACAACATATTCTCAAAGGAACAATACTCATGATCAGTAGGGAACTTACTGTCAAAAATTAGACTTACAACCTCCTGTATGCTCACTATATTTGATCACTCGCAACATGGATTACAATAGGACTCAAAACACATTCATGGATGTCACTATGTACTTACAAAAACAGTTGCATGGCCCTTTACAAGCAATGAAGAACTTTACATTGAAAAGCATCAAATTTTAAGGGATCACTATAAAAGAAATCAGTTTTACAAGATTGCAAGGTCATTGTCCTTATGATCATTAAAATTTGTCAAGATTCCATGTTACCCACAAAATATTCACATAATATTTTTTTCTTATGATTTCATCAAGGGGCTTTGATTATGTCTTGTTGCTGCTCTATTCAGAAACCCTCGATATACATATTTTTTTCTAGTAACCATCATTGTAATAGTGTATGCCATCTAGTTACTAAACCATTATCCATTGAACTAGATACAAGAATAATATGCATGCATGGATTGAAAATTTGTTGTATTGATTGAATTTTCTTGCAAAAAGAGGGAATTTGGTTGTTCCTTATTGGTTGAAGCTTAATTATTGCATGACTTGCCAATGCTGATGCATTGACCTTTTTTGTAGTAGTGAATGTAGTATTTTACAATCATACACCTCAAGAGCAGTTTCATGTTCAATGAATCGTCAAGGTAGAGATCATTGAGAGATTCTGGACAGTAGATAAAAATTTCTATTAGCAAGGCTATGGAGCCGTGGCTACATTGGGCTTTTGTTGATTCTTCGATTTCATCTTCTTGAATCTAACTATGTCTTTCTAGATTTCCATGTTAGGCCTTTTCACACTCATGTTATTAAGCAAGTTAAATGAAATTGTGAAGAAAATAAGACAATTATCACTTTTTTTCTACATCAGTTTCAAATAATTAATAACAGTTGCATAGAGGAACATAAAGGGTGACCTTATTCTATACACAACCTATACACTTAATATGTAAGACTAGAAAAAACAATCTAGCTTTGCCAATAATTGAGTACATACACCCTTTAAGTAGAATACCCATCTCATGTTTTCCATAGCAGTGTGCAACATCTTAGTGAAGTGCTATATGAAGGGAAAAAAACTGGTACAAAATCAATTGTAAATATTTTAATTGCACACATGTTGTTTGCAAATTTGGTTTTATTAAACTCTGGAGTAACTTTTATTAAATTTTGGATGTGATTCTAATTTAAAATTGACTTGTTTTGAGATTTGGAGATACTGACGCCTTATCAATTTGTATGCTTATTTCACAAGGAATAAGTTCCATCCTACCTACAACTATGATAACAATTGATTCTTCTGAATGTCAAATTTTTTGTATTGAATTTTTTTATCTAATGCAGTGTTAATAGATGCAAACACATGTTAGCAGAGATTGATGTCAAAGCAGTTCTTGTTGTTGCAGATTTGGAAAGAAAGGATGTTAACTTGGATTTGATTAAAGTTGAAGGAAAATTTGGTGGAAGGTTGGAAGATATAGAGGTGGTTGAGGGCATTGTTATTGAAAAAGATATGAGTCATCCACAAATTCCTAAAAGAATTGAGGATGAAAGATAGCTATCTTGACATGTCCTTTTGAGCCACTAAAGCCAAAGAAAAAGCATAAGGTTTACATTGATACAGTTGATAAGTTTGAAGCTTTATGGGGGTAGGAAAGATAATACTTTGATGATATGGTTCAAAGGTGTTAGGTAATCAAGATTTGTCTTCTTACTTCAGAATCGTATCTATTGGTTTTTTAGTGTTGAATTTTCTTTATAATTTACTAAATAGTTTATGAACCATGCTATTCCTATTTTGATAATATCATTGTCTATAGTTGAATAGTCTTTTGGAGTTCACTTCTACCATAGTTTTGTCACTTTGTGAGCTGGGATTGCTAGAATGATCATTAACTTGTATATCTATTTGATGTGAATGCCTTGCAAATTTTTTTTGGTCAACTCTCTGTTACCAATGGGCATACTATTTGTTGCATGTTTACATCTATAGTTATGTTTTACACTCATGGCTATGATAAGATAATGACAAGATTATGGTCTATTGTTGGTGCTCAATTTGCTCATCATGGGCTTCAAAGGAATATATTTGTGACAACAATCATGGTTCTTTAAAATGAACATAGCCACAAGGCTCTAATCAGAAAACTCACCCACACCAATAATAAAATTCGTTCAAATGTATGTAATAGCATGCATTTGAATGAATAATGTTTTTAAAAAAACTGCAAGGTTTTTTCGCAATTTCGACGAACATAAATCGACGAACCAATAAAAATTCTGATGAAGTTGTTGTACACACAACAATATTTTTGTTGTAATGGCATGCTCAACATCGTCACACTTGCAACAAATTTAATGTAGGGTTTCGTCGCAATTTGGGTGAATATAAACCGACGAACCACTAAAACTTCTGACAAAGTTGTTGTACATACGATGATATTTTTGTCATAATGGCATGCTTGAAATCATCACTTGCGACGAACATAATGAAATGTTTCATCGCAATTTGGACGAATATAAACCGACGAACCACTAAGAATTCTGACAAAGTTGTTGTACATGCAACAGTATTTTCATCATAATGGCATGCTCGACATCGTCGACATTGTGACGAAGGTTTAGTGTTTTTGTGACACTTTTGAAGAGGCATTTCACATTGTGTGGTGGTTATTTTTCATCGCTAGATAGACGAATTTTGTGTCGATTTTTCGACGAATAAAATTTTGTCATGCAAGCGACAAAAATGTAGCAACAAAATTTATATGATTGTTTCGTTGGTATTTCAACAATAGTTTGTTGATATGTCAACAAACATTCGTCGAAATTTGGAGTCAAATACAATAGTGATGGGGTCTTCAAGACTTAAAGCACATGGCTTCAAGTAGCTTATATTTCATTTTATTACTTTGTATATGTTACTGAAGATTTTCATAGTTGACGTGGCCTATGTTGAAGATATTGAAATACTCATATTTTACACCATAGAGATGTCGGGCACTTAAAATATTTTATCACACAAAAAAAAGGGCCCTTGTCGGGCATGCTAAACATTGAGGAGTCGAGCATATTAAAGTTTTAAAAGCTTTTTAAAAAGCTTGAGTAAAATCATGGTTTTGGTGCATAAAATTTTTCTCACATTAAACATGTGACATCGAGTGTTATGAGTATAAAGGGTTTTGACTTTGTTTAAAGTCACTTGGTAGTGACATGGTAATCGACAACCATCATAAGTTAATGAGTTAATCTTAGACGACAAATTCAAATGCATTATGATGTTCATATTTCAAATGATTATATTCTTTTGAAAAGTCCTCGAAAGACTTGAAGGAAATGTAGGGAAAAGTTGTTATTGTTTCATTATGTAAACATATGAAACCCTAGCTGCCACCATGGAGTTATGGTTGCAGATTTCTGGTAAAATGCTTGACTGAGGAAATTGAAAAAGAAGAGGCAAAGCTCGTAAATGGAGGACTTTAGCTAGATATTTTTGAAATGATTCTTCTAGTATTTGTTTATTTTCATTCCTCCATAAATAGGTATTAAAGAAAACATTATTTATGGGCTTTGAGAATTTTTGTTAAGACATTAGTTATGAAGATTCAGTGGTTAATGATTTTCGAAACCCTTGGTTATTCCTTTGAAAACATAAAGGGTTATTGCATTCAGTTGAAGAAAAACAGTTATTCCAATCTGGAAATTTTGATGGAATTACATGAGAACATGTGTATAAAACAAAGGTTGATTATTGTTTTCGTGGTTGGCATTTTTAAGAGATTAGTGCGCAAATTTTGCAATTGAAAATCTTGTAAATATGGTGCAGAGTGTTTAACTGGTATATCTTTTATTTTAGAGATTCAAAAATGAATATTTAGGATATTTGATGTATTAGTATGGAAGAAATATGTGGGTTGAATTGAAATAGAGAAACCCTCTGATATTTCTATTTTTCTGATTTTTGTAGAAGGGGTTGGTGCTCCTTGGAATTGGTGTTCCTAAATTTGTAAGGGGTTGGGCTCCTAGAGTGGGTGCTCTAAAATTTTCCAATAAGGCATTATAAATAGTGGTTTTTGAAGTTAAGCTAGTGAGGCATCATTTTCTGGAGTGGTTTTTCTACCCTAAGTGGGTTTTCCACTTGTCACATTCTTTGTCTTGTGCTCTCATTTGTGGTTTCATTGCTTTAAAGTAATAATGCTTCAAGATTGTAAAGATCTCTAATTTGCTTATTTTAGTTCTTTAATGGTTTCATTCAATTCATGAATGTGTTTATCATTGAAATATTTACAGCATAAATTGATTAATTTTTTCTGTGACAAAAGTTAAAATTTGTTTAAAACACTGATTCACCCCCCCACCTCTTAGTGTTTTTTGACTACAACATCAAGCTCATTCAGTTTTATTTCTTCTTCTTCTATCTGTCTCATTTCTACCTCATACTTGAATACCTTTCTAGAAGAATTTTTTCCTACAACATATCTATGCTTGTCTCTCCTAGAAGTAGTAGCTTTAAATGCAAATTCTATAATAGGAAGGGCATCACCGAATTCACTCAACTCAAAAGCAGTAAGTTTACCAATCAACATATCTCTTGTTACATTTGTCACAGTTTGGAGCTCATCAATAGATGTAGATTTGAATTTGTATGCAGTAGGCAAGGATCTAAGCACTTTAGCAAAAATCTCTGATTCTTCCAACTGTCCACTAGTGCATATGATACCACACACAAGTTCATTCACTCTTTGCATGAAAGTAGTAATGTTATCATCATCACCCATTTTCAACATTTCATATTTCCCTTTCAGACTTTGTAGCTTAGCAATCTTCACATTAGCACCACCTTCATACAAGGTTTATAATGTTTTCCAGATCTCATAAGTAGTCGTCAAATCCATAACATTTGTCATCTTAGAATCAGTCGAGGAACTTAACAATGCTTCCTTAGCCCTGATATTATATTCAACATCCCTAATCTCAACAATAGTAGTAGGACCATTATGAGGAATAACATACCTAATACTTGTAATGTTCCAATAGGATTCACCAATGCATCTCAGATGACACTCCATTCGAGTCTTACATAGAGAATAATAACGAAATCTGAAAGTAGATTCAAAATTAGTGGAAAAAAATGCTAGATGTTCACTTTTCATTTCTACAATAACCACTAAATAAATGAACAATGAACAGTGAACAATATTGTATAAAATTCAATTAATTTACATGTAGGTACATATTTTAAAAGCTAGAATTGAAAATAACCCACAATATTTTTCAATGTTTTTTTACAATGATCTCATTTTTCACTTTTTATACTTCTAACCGATATAAATTACATTATTGCAAACTAAATGGCACATATACACATTTCAAAGATTACAAGTGAAAGACAAACATTAAAAATTTTAATCCTTTTCAAAATTATCACATTTTTCAATTTTAATACAATATTTACATTATTATAAACATACATAGGTACCCATTTCAAAAGCTATAAACTAGAATAAAGCATCTTTGTAAACATTTTGTACTTTTTGGCCTCCTTTGGTATTTTATCTTAGATTTACACTATACAGTTCTGATGTATTTCCATATTTGTACCTTTTGAGCTTTTTTGGTTTGCCATTTGCACCAAGCATAGTAATTTGAAAGGAGAAAGATTTGAACATAATAGACAACGATGTTAACATTCATCATGAAAATTGGGTTGAGAAATATCTAACCAAACTAAAATATACAAAATTTTCTTATCTTATAAGACTAGACATTTGAATTTCACTAGTTGTCTTGACAAGATCAAGGCAGTTAGCATAATATTCACTTTGGCCTTAATTTTGGATGTGTCATTAAACTCTTCAATTTAAATTTTTTTGAAAAGAATAAATTAATCAAACTCAATAAACTTTTTAATATTATTCTAGTTCTAACATTGGAGGCGATTTAATTCTTATCAACCTAACTTTGATTTTAGATGTGGAAGATAAAAAGTGTATATTTCACCCTTTTTCTCATTAATCATACATTCATTTTTGTTCAGGGCTGGGAGATATATGTAAATCTATTCAAGAAGTGTTTGGAATCTTCAACAATCTCAAAAATACTTATTCTTAAATATCTCTTAGTTCAACGGTCAATGTTAAGTTTCGGTTTGTAAAAGTAAGATAACTATTTACCATATTTTTGGTAGGGATGGGTTGTAAAATTTCTATTAAATGTTTGACCATTGAAACATGTGATGTTCAAGTAGAGTAATTAAGATTATATTTTCAATTGATAAATTAAAATCAATAGGGAAGCAATGACGAATCTAGTTGGTTCTCATCCAAGTGAAGAACTATTGTCCATGCTTTAAATTCAATTTTCATTTTTTATTTTTTTGTCATGAATTTGTGCCCTTGAACCTCATGTCTAGAATTTGTTGGATAGTTGAACCAATAAAAAATATCACATCCCTTAAATATCCACCAAAGTTGAACTACTTGTAGATAGGTTATAATCACAATACAAAAATAGACATGAAATCAGTCAACCATGTCATTATAAGTTGTATTATGATATTGTTATTTTTTTATGATAGAATTATTTAATTATGATGCATCCTCATTTTTAGCTTACCTACTAATGTGTAATGTAAAGATATTATATATGGTCCTCTAAATTATGAAAAATAAGAAATTACCATATATTATGGTTGCAAGGGGTTTGCATGACTCAACACAAAAGTTCTTATCATATTTTATTGTATGTAAATGATCAATATAATTAGATATGATTGTTTAAGGTTCAATTTTTACCACATTGTTTACATAGAATTGACTAATATCACAATTAACATTATTATTATTAGTTGAATAATTTTATCTATTACACTAGTTATAGTAATGTGTTTCCAAATATTGGTTGAAGCCATACTTGAAAGGAATGAATGGCGAGACTTAATTAGAGAATTTATTTTGAAATTTTATCACACCTATAATCTCACTAATTAGTAAAGCTCAAATGATGGGAATGCGTTAAAAATAAAGAACCTAAAATGGCTCAAAACTTTGGTGAAATATGTAGTATAGAAAGTGTATATCATATGCTCTAACCTCTCTAGAATGCATATGCAACCTACACATTTAAAAATATAAGCACTTGAGTGAAAACCAAATTATAATGGTGGTAATAAAGAATTTATGAGAAATGATAGAAGTAGGGGATGGGTAATAGCCTAGGAGGAGGTGTTAGATTGAAAGCCACAAAGAATTAATAAATCACGATGAAGAGAACCAACCAAAGGGCGGGCCTCACTTTACTAATGAGTTAGGTCACATTGTCATGGATAATATTTTTGTAAATTTTATTTTTTTAAATAATAGAAAAGTAAGAGAGTGAAGGGGTTGAAAGACTTGAAATCCATGAGAAAGGAGGAGAAACCTAGCCATGCAATACATATATACTTGTGGCCATCTGAGTGGGGTCATGGTGGTACTTGTGGTAACTACTATTTCTACTTGTCGTGGTCATAATAATAATGGGGATGATGAATCACAAAGGAAAATTGTGTTAGAGTCATTCAAGGCCTCAAGCTCCTAGGATCACTTGCCAAAACTTCATTTTGAAAGAGAGAAAAGAAAGAGAATATATTTGTAATAATGGATGCAAAATAATTATGTTGATAGAATTGATTATTAATATACATATGAGGTCTTTCTTATATAGGCAAGGTGAAAGATATGATTAGACAAGATCACGACAAGTTTCTTAATTATATGACATGAGAAAACTAGTGATAAGATAAGATAAGATAAGGTCACATGACATGTACCTTCATGAAATATTCCTAGTCTCCTAAGTAGAACATGTGATCATTTATGAATATGACCTAAATAATTACTAGTTAGACAATGTGCCTTGTTCACACTACAAAGGGGAAACCGGATAGGTAATACCTCTATTCACGCTAACACACCCTTAAGTGCAACTTAGGGAGAAGTAGACAAGTACAAAGATGCAAAGATGTGAGGGTGGATCTCAACTACTATGTCATGTTGGGTACCCATTTATAAATTAAATTTTACAAATGGAGTAATGGTAAACCCATAATAGTGGTGAACAATTTCTATGAGGAAGGAAATTTGAGAAAATTTGCACGCATATAGCTTTTTTTATGTTTTAAAGGGTTCGTTCGAACTAGGAGGTTCGCACGAACCCAAAAGAGGGGTTCGGTCGAACCCCCTAGTTCGAGTGAATCCCCTTTTGAATGGTGGGTTCGCTCAAACCCCATGAAGCCACGTTCCCTTATGGGGAATTCAAAAAAAAGGGGGGTTCGAGCGAACCCCCCTTCGAACGAACCCCCCTTTTTTGCCCTTCTCCCCCTCTTCCACCAAATTTTACCAGATTTTTGCCCTTCGAAGCTTGGGTTGAGGATGAAAATGGAGGAGACTTCACAAACCCAACTGGAAGATGGTAGTTCTTAGAACGAGCTATCCAATGAATTAAATTTGAATATGATTTGCTTTTATTATGTATTTTATTTTTTAGCTTTATTAAACATAGGTTTTTCACTGAAAATCAAAATCTATGGTTTGCACATGTGGAAAAATAGAAGATTATCAAAATAAAATTTTAAAAAATATGTTGAGGCTGGGTATTGATGTCCTTGATCCATTAAAAAAAATAAAAATTGAATTTCGATTCATACAAAAAAAGTTATGTTGTATACAGTTCGCATATGTCTGAATTACAACTGGTTAGACTTTGAAACTTGATTAAGGAAAAAATATTCAATAAAAAACTACGAGACCAAATGCAAGTGCTAGATGTCATAGTTACAAATCTAAATTCGAAAAAATTAGAATTTTATCCTTCATAGAAAAAAATTTATGTTGTATATGGTGAGCGTCACTTTTTAAAAATGTTGTTTTCTAAAAAAAACCAATTTTCATGGGAGATGAACAAAAAAGTGCAATATGATTCCAAAAATTTTGAAAAAAATATTTTTAGAATCTACAGACAAAATGTGATGAGACTCTAGTTTGCATCATTTTTAAATTCCTCACGGTTTAGCTGCTACAAGAGCCTGAAAGTGAAGATTTAGTTAAAAATAATAATTGCAATGTCCAGTTTGCCCAAAAATTGTAAACCACTATTGTGGGATCACCCAGAAAGAAGTAAAACCACATGGGAAAAAGATCCCTTTCCAAAAGAGAGAATGTAAGAAATAATCAGGTACAAGTCATGAAAGAAGTGATGAATGGAGGACTCAACATGACTCTCTAAGGACTACATCCATCACAAATATACAATCGATAAATCACCCATAGGAGAGAATGTGTGGCATTAGGAAAAATAGTCTTGAATCTAAAATTTACAGCTTTGAGGCCATCACTTTGGAAATAGCCTCTCGAAAGAGAGCACTATAGTGAGCTTGGTAGAGTTTTACATGTGATTTGTAGTGTGGGAGTGGGATATGTATGATCGAGGAAGACTATTGGAGGCTATAGATGTGAGATTAAATGAATATTTTGAAAAGAAATAAAATTTGATTGATGGTTGTGGGATTGTGGTGTTCCCATCTTGATGTTGTGAGATAGCCCGAAATAAGGCAAGTGTTGAGGTTATTGAATTTTGAAGTTCTAGTGCCTATTCTTCTACCTATAATGCTTGTAGGTATCATATTCTCACACTTTATTTACCACCAGGCCTTCCCTTCTAGCGAAATCACATAGTCTTCCAACCAGGGATAAATTTAAGAAACCCCTAGGAAAAGGTATAAAAACTTGGTGAATCTTGTATTATTCTTGAAACATATTAATTTAATTGGAATTTTTTTCTTTTTTTTTTGGGAAAAAATATAAATTCAATTGGAAGATATTTTGTAATCACCAAAAGTTTGTAGAAAATCTTGGCGAATGATACTTTTATTGAAACCAATAAAATACTCCATAGGTGAACTAAACATGTTTTCAAACCAATAAAATATTTTTATTAATGAATTAAACCCTTTTTCAAACCAATAAAATATTTTCATGGAAAATTGAACCTATTAAAATATTTTCATGGCAAATTGAATCTATTTTCAAACCAATAAAATATTTTCATCAATTGGTGAATTAAACTTGTATGCGAATAAAAATCATAGTGATAGATGACAAAAATATCAAATGATAAATTATAATGATTAAGTTAGAGAATTTATAAGTCAAATTACAAGTGTGGGAATTTAATTCTCATATCTTTTCAATGCTTTAAAGTACTCTACCTAAAGGTAGATGTTAGTACAAATTAAAAAGTCATATTATTTAATATATTAATAGAAAATTAATATGCTTAAAAAATTAAAATTAATATACAAAAATATTTCACCGTTTGATGAATGTATGATAAACAACTATAGTTGCATTCTAGAATTAAATTTTTGAAGAACTAGAATTGTGAACTCAAGCCTCCGAAATCACCATAGAGCCGTTAGATTTATAAAGATCGATGTTTGACCTTTAATCTACATGTGTTATTAAATCACTTAAAGTCATGTCTCACTTTTTTGAAATACTATGTCACATCAACATGTATGGCATGTGGTGAATTATATGTTGGAGTGTTGATCATTAATGCCTTCGTTCTATATATACTTCACCAACTTAATGTTATTTGTATCATTTATAACATATTTACTTTCTAATTATCTCTTCTCTATTCACTGTGATATTTATGGGGTCTTCATGGTGTGTCATTCTATCCATTTTTTTGTGGGAGAAAGAAGCAACATTCCATACGATAGAGAAAAGTTGGGTAGGATATTCACTATTCCTTGTGTGTTTGTTGAGGAGGCTATTAGAATAATTCTAGTAGGGAATGATCTAGGTGGATATGTTAACTAAAAATTCAATTGTTCCAAATGATCTAATAGTTGGCACCAAGTTAAAGAGCTCTCCAATACAAACCCAATGCAACTTGAATTATCTTGAAAGAAGTTCGTATACTCAAGATATGTTCGGTGAAATTTTGGTCAAAATATGGGTACTAGATGCAGGATGCTAGGTCAAAAAAATGATCATCTCAAAATTGGACAAAAATAACATCACGTCAAAGAGCTCGTCGACACGAATCCAACACCACTTAAAGTTGAGGGTTGACCATGTTAACCTAGTAGTACAATGATGACATCAACATGTTAGCATGTAGACATGGTTGGTCGTATGCTGACATGGCACCATCAAAGTATGCCACATGGCAAGTGATGTCAATATGACATGGCACTTAGGAGATTTGGGATATATGGTAAAATATGGTTGTTAAACTTCATATAGGAAATCAAATTGTATAAAAAGGGGGTTATTAGATTGTGAGGGTATTAGAGAAATTGAGAATTAAGAGGAAGTGATAACTCTCTGTGTAGGAACAATTACAAGACTTATGCCAAAAAAATTTTACTTGAAGGAGAGATTGTCTTCATTTTCCTCATTGTTCGAGGAGACTTTTGTAAAGAGTTTGGAGCAGATTGAAGGATTAGTCACTTTGTTGGAGAGGGACCCGAAGACTATCAATTTGCATCATTGTCTTCTCTTTTATGTTCTCATATTTCTATTGTTCTAATCATTTTAATATTCTTTTAAAGTAGTTAAAATTAAGACTAAGACATTCAATTACTTGTTTACATAAAATTAACTTTTAGTAGTGAAAATGCTGGTAATATGTTATTTCCGGCCTTTCATTTACTCTCTTTCTTTACTGGAGTTGGCACTTGAGAATTATAATTTTGAATGTGTGTTAGCCTTTATTGGTGGAATCTTTCCCAAAGTTTAATTGGATTCTTCTACAATGCAAGCTCTTTCCCTGGTTGTTATAAGGTATGGTCTGATTTGTGATGTACGACAAATGAATCATTGTTGAGTCTGACTTTTTGGAGGAAGGACTTGGGTGATTCTCTTTTCATCTCTTCTCTTACTTTGTTCAATTCAATTCACCTCATGCTCAAAAAAACTATTAAGGGTATCCATGGACCATCATGATCTTTTGTTGTTAGTCTCCTTTGCTAATGCTAGCTCACATGGAAGTTGCTAATGAAATTTTTGTAATTAAAAATTTGTATCTGCATTTTATATTTAATACATATATATAGTGGATTTTCTACCTTGAGCATTTATAAAAATGAATGTAAAACGTTGGTTTAAAATACATAATTTTTTTTTTTAAAGATTGTTTGTATGATTTATTTGTTCACTTCTTTAACATATATTAGTCTTAGTTGTCAAGAAAATATATTTAAAAAATCAGAATATTTTTAACAATAATATACATAAAGTATTAAGGTAAAAAATAAATTATATTCTATATAGAATCCTAAAATACATTATTGTTTTGCATCATTAATATCCTAAAAATAAATTGGTATTTTTTTATTATTAATATCATGAAAAGATATTGAAGTTATTCTTTTGTTCCAAGTTATGCTTTGATGCCAATTTCCATGTGTACTGAGAATATTCAAATTAATGTGCAAAAATATTTCACCATTCAATGAGCGTTCAATGGACGATTGTAGTTGCATTCCAGAATGAAATATTTGGAGCACTAGAATTGCAAACTCAACCTCTGAAATAACCCTAGAGATGTTTGATTTACAAAGATTAACATTTGACCTGCAAACTCAACCTCTGAAATAACCCTAGAGATGTTTGATTTACAAAGATTAACATTTGACCTTTTATTCATGTGTGTTAATAAAAAACTTAGTCATTTTTTGTATGCAATGTCTATTTATTAAATCTTATGGAAAGTCTTTTTTTTTCCTTAACAAATTATTCTTAATTTGAATTTCTCTATATTTTTCTAAGTTTGACAACGATTGCACTATTGAAATTATTATTTTTGTATGTTACATTCATGCCATCATGCCATATGTACTTTTATGATGTTCTTAATTTAATGTGTCAATGGGAAATCTTAAAAGAAAAAGAAATAATATCCTCTTCTTATTCAAAGCCAGCAAAATGTATTGAGTTGATAACTTGACATTGAGTTGTCAGATGAAATAAGATTTATAATAAATTTAATTTTGTTTAAATGCTTGAGGTACTCTTGTAATGCCCAAAATTTACACCTAGGGAAAGAACACAACTACCTTTTTTTTTTTTTTTTTAATAATAATAGTTATAATAATATTAACTTTAATAAGCCACATTAGTATTTTATTTCTTAATGTCACCCTCATTTACCAAATTTAATATTAATGTTTCTTAATATTTAAATTTAATATTGCCTCTACTTATAACATATAAAGATAATATTACCAGTTTCATTTACTAATATTACCCTTAATGATATATTTACCAATATTACCAAATTCCAAACTTACTTCTAACAACCTTAACATCATTCTCCATTCTTATAGGATAATATATATTTACTACTATTACTAAATTACCAAGTATCAATAAAGGAATAATGAAACAACTTAATGTAAATAACTTTACCCATTAAAAGTATTATTTACTACACTCGTGAAATACACCTTAATAAATCTTACTACCATCCACATATTATGACAAATTTTAATTTTACTCTCGATATTATTAGTATTCTAAATGGGATGTTAAAACCACTATTATTTTAAATGGAACCTTGTAATACCACTTACTTTCACATTAATTATTCTATCTATTTAATATTTCTATTTATATTAATTTTATCATTAAGACTAATATATCTAATAATTATAGTGCCATTCATGTCAGCATTAATATCTTAAATATGTTATAAAATCCAGTTAACTATTATTTGCAGCCATATGATATCATTGATACTTCCAAATAATATTCTTAGTTCTTTAAATAAGACTATTAATAAGTTCTAAAATATTAACATCATTCCTCAAATTGTTATATTATGAATATCAATATATTATATTATAATTTTTCATATAATATAATAATACCATTCATATAACCCATTTATGATAAAAATTGATAACATATAGTATATAATATATTTTCATTTACAAAGTCACATTATTAGCTGGCTTTAAACTAATTATTAATAGTGATTTTAGTTCCATCTCATGCCGAATAAAACTCAAAATCATATTGAAAAGTAAACTACTTAAATTTAATTTTAACCAAAATAGGGCACTCAACTAACTCTTAACCCTAATCGTCACTCTCCATCCTCATTCTTATTCCATTCTTTCATTTTAACAATGTTTCTTCTTGGCGGCTAGGGTTATATGACAAGAAATTTTGTTTTCTTTGATTTTATTTGCAGGTTAAACCCAGAATAGACGGATGGAATGTGTGTGATTTTCTTTTATAAAATGGGAGAATATTTTATTTATTTATTTGCAAGAGGAGAAACCTCTTTCAAGGTGGCAGCCTTCCACAGGGTTGTGTGCCCTTTGATATATGTATATATAATTTATTTATTTATTTCATTTTTTTTTTTTAAATTTTGATTTTTGTTAATTCTGATATTGTTTAATTCTTTAAATTTCAATTTTATTAATTTTCGGAATATTTATTTATTTATTTTATATCTGCTGTAACTTCTAGTTTATCTTATGTTTCATTATGCAGGTCAGCAATAATAGACTCTGTGGATCTTAGTAATCGATAGATGGCATATCCAAATGTGTAGATTATAGTGGGTGGGTTAATATACTGGTCTCATATTGCTAGTGAGATCAACCATTATCAGTGCATCAATATGTAGATGCTTAAGAGTATAAGCTCATCTCATTACTGATATTAAGACAATAACACTTTTTACGGCATAGGTGGTGATTATATAGCAAAAGTATACTTTTTTATTTATTTTAAATTAAAGGAAAGCTCTGGTGAAAGAAATTTAGTTTCATTACAGGAAGCATCGACGCTTTGGAATTTTTTTTATTCTAAAATTCCTTTGGGGATCTTTCAAATGTTTTTTCCAATAAATCTTATTACATTTAAAAGATGATATTTTGTATTCGTAAGTATATTAGAGGAAATAAATTATAGCACACTGATTCTCTACCCATCGACAGTGGAAGATTTGATTGATATGGAAATCCAAATTGGATAAGATTTTGTATAAGTAACAATCATGATAATGCTATTAGTTTCCCAACTGTATTATTAATGCACCTAGTTCCTGGGTAGCTGCCTGCACTTTACCCAAGGGTGAAAGAGGTGGCATTGAGATTCATTCACCCTTACTATTTACTATGAGAAAAGGAGATAGTATAAACTATGTTTTATTTTTATTTTTTTGGTTAAGCCTACAGCCACACAGGGAAGGAGTGATGGAGGGTAACTGGGAGAGATAACGTGTGAAGGGTAACTAAATACCCAATAGCTATGCACATTTAAGACTGATAAAAAAAATGCCACTATTGAATGGCGTACAAGTAAACCAAACATGGCCAAGAAGATAATGAAATTCATAGGTACACTGATATGTCTCTATCAGTCAAAGGGTGCATCGAACTTGGAGCTGACATTTAGAGAATCTGAGGGTCGATTTGGGGCTGACATTTGAGGTGGTGACATTGAATTTGGCCAGGGCTAGCCTACCCAACCCAAGTTTGAGCCTGCGTATCTTATTACTCCTCCTACCAGGACAACTTAGCATTTATTTCTTAGGGTAGAAACTCAACTGCAGCTTTCAAACTACCGAGATCAATGACATTGACTTAGCATTTAATTTAGTGCATCTGCTGTATTGTCATATTATTACATTGAAAGATTCAAAAGATAAATTTCTTTTTCGATTGTTTAGCGTCCCTCTTTTTATTTGAGGTATTTGCTTGTGGTGA
>CM021104.1:128094269-128116609 GCA_007115665.2 Sequoiadendron giganteum
GGAACAATTACAAGACTTATGCCAAAAAAATTTTACTTGAAGGAGAGATTGTCTTCATTTTCCTCATTGTTCGAGGAGACTTTTGTAAAGAGTTTGGAGCAGATTGAAGGATTAGTCACTTTGTTGGAGAGGGACCCGAAGACTATCAATTTGCATCATTGTCTTCTCTTTTATGTTCTCATATTTCTATTGTTCTAATCATTTTAATATCTTTTAAAGTAGTTAAAATTAAGACTAAGACATTCAATTACTTGTTTACATAAAATTAACTTTTAGTAAGCAATTTTCCATAGATCCTAACAAATGAGGGAATGACTTCAAAACAACCCTCATGTTTTATTTTTGAGTTAGCTTTTTCTTTTTTCTCCAATTGCATCAACATTTTGATGGATAAAAAGTTGGTGAAAATGCTGGTAATATGTTATTTCCGGCCTTTCATTTACTCTCTTTCTTTACTGGAGTTGGCACTTGAGAATTATAATTTTGAATGTGTGTTAGCCTTTATTGGTGGAATCTTTCCCAAAGTTTAATTGGATTCTTCTACAATGCAAGCTCTTTCCCTGGTTGTTATAAGGTATGGTCTGATTTGTGATGTACGACAAATGAATCATTGTTGAGTCTGACTTTTTGGAGGAAGGACTTGGGTGATTCTCTTTTCATCTCTTCTCTTACTTTGTTCAATTCAATTCACCTCATGCTCAAAAAAACTATTAAGGGTATCCATGGACCATCATGATCTTTTGTTGTTAGTCTCCTTTGCTAATGCTAGCTCACATGGAAGTTGCTAATGAAATTTTTGTAATTAAAAATTTGTATCTGCATTTTATATTTAATACATATATATAGTGGATTTTCTACCTTGAGCATTTATAAAAATGAATGTAAAACGTTGGTTTAAAATACATAATTTTTTTTTTTAAAGATTGTTTGTATGATTTATTTGTTCACTTCTTTAACATATATTAGTCTTAGTTGTCAAGAAAATATATTTAAAAAATCAGAATATTTTTAACAATAATATACATAAAGTATTAAGGTAAAAAATAAATTATATTCTATATAGAATCCTAAAATACATTATTGTTTTGCATCATTAATATCCTAAAAATAAATTGGTATTTTTTTATTATTAATATCATGAAAAGATATTGAAGTTATTCTTTTGTTCCAAGTTATGCTTTGATGCCAATTTCCATGTGTACTGAGAATATTCAAATTAATGTGCAAAAATATTTCACCATTCAATGAGCGTTCAATGGACGATTGTAGTTGCATTCCAGAATGAAATATTTGGAGCACTAGAATTGCAAACTCAACCTCTGAAATAACCCTAGAGATGTTTGATTTACAAAGATTAACATTTGACCTGCAAACTCAACCTCTGAAATAACCCTAGAGATGTTTGATTTACAAAGATTAACATTTGACCTTTTATTCATGTGTGTTAATAAAAAACTTAGTCATTTTTTGTATGCAATGTCTATTTATTAAATCTTATGGAAAGTCTTTTTTTTTCCTTAACAAATTATTCTTAATTTGAATTTCTCTATATTTTTCTAAGTTTGACAACGATTGCACTATTGAAATTATTATTTTTGTATGTTACATTCATGCCATCATGCCATATGTACTTTTATGATGTTCTTAATTTAATGTGTCAATGGGAAATCTTAAAAGAAAAAGAAATAATATCCTCTTCTTATTCAAAGCCAGCAAAATGTATTGAGTTGATAACTTGACATTGAGTTGTCAGATGAAATAAGATTTATAATAAATTTAATTTTGTTTAAATGCTTGAGGTACTCTTGTAATGCCCAAAATTTACACCTAGGGAAAGAACACAACTACCTTTTTTTTTTTTTTTTTAATAATAATAGTTATAATAATATTAACTTTAATAAGCCACATTAGTATTTTATTTCTTAATGTCACCCTCATTTACCAAATTTAATATTAATGTTTCTTAATATTTAAATTTAATATTGCCTCTACTTATAACATATAAAGATAATATTACCAGTTTCATTTACTAATATTACCCTTAATGATATATTTACCAATATTACCAAATTCCAAACTTACTTCTAACAACCTTAACATCATTCTCCATTCTTATAGGATAATATATATTTACTACTATTACTAAATTACCAAGTATCAATAAAGGAATAATGAAACAACTTAATGTAAATAACTTTACCCATTAAAAGTATTATTTACTACACTCGTGAAATACACCTTAATAAATCTTACTACCATCCACATATTATGACAAATTTTAATTTTACTCTCGATATTATTAGTATTCTAAATGGGATGTTAAAACCACTATTATTTTAAATGGAACCTTGTAATACCACTTACTTTCACATTAATTATTCTATCTATTTAATATTTCTATTTATATTAATTTTATCATTAAGACTAATATATCTAATAATTATAGTGCCATTCATGTCAGCATTAATATCTTAAATATGTTATAAAATCCAGTTAACTATTATTTGCAGCCATATGATATCATTGATACTTCCAAATAATATTCTTAGTTCTTTAAATAAGACTATTAATAAGTTCTAAAATATTAACATCATTCCTCAAATTGTTATATTATGAATATCAATATATTATATTATAATTTTTCATATAATATAATAATACCATTCATATAACCCATTTATGATAAAAATTGATAACATATAGTATATAATATATTTTCATTTACAAAGTCACATTATTAGCTGGCTTTAAACTAATTATTAATAGTGATTTTAGTTCCATCTCATGCCGAATAAAACTCAAAATCATATTGAAAAGTAAACTACTTAAATTTAATTTTAACCAAAATAGGGCACTCAACTAACTCTTAACCCTAATCGTCACTCTCCATCCTCATTCTTATTCCATTCTTTCATTTTAACAATGTTTCTTCTTGGCGGCTAGGGTTATATGACAAGAAATTTTGTTTTCTTTGATTTTATTTGCAGGTTAAACCCAGAATAGACGGATGGAATGTGTGTGATTTTCTTTTATAAAATGGGAGAATATTTTATTTATTTATTTGCAAGAGGAGAAACCTCTTTCAAGGTGGCAGCCTTCCACAGGGTTGTGTGCCCTTTGATATATGTATATATAATTTATTTATTTATTTCATTTTTTTTTTTTAAATTTTGATTTTTGTTAATTCTGATATTGTTTAATTCTTTAAATTTCAATTTTATTAATTTTCGGAATATTTATTTATTTATTTTATATCTGCTGTAACTTCTAGTTTATCTTATGTTTCATTATGCAGGTCAGCAATAATAGACTCTGTGGATCTTAGTAATCGATAGATGGCATATCCAAATGTGTAGATTATAGTGGGTGGGTTAATATACTGGTCTCATATTGCTAGTGAGATCAACCATTATCAGTGCATCAATATGTAGATGCTTAAGAGTATAAGCTCATCTCATTACTGATATTAAGACAATAACACTTTTTACGGCATAGGTGGTGATTATATAGCAAAAGTATACTTTTTTATTTATTTTAAATTAAAGGAAAGCTCTGGTGAAAGAAATTTAGTTTCATTACAGGAAGCATCGACGCTTTGGAATTTTTTTTATTCTAAAATTCCTTTGGGGATCTTTCAAATGTTTTTTCCAATAAATCTTATTACATTTAAAAGATGATATTTTGTATTCGTAAGTATATTAGAGGAAATAAATTATAGCACACTGATTCTCTACCCATCGACAGTGGAAGATTTGATTGATATGGAAATCCAAATTGGATAAGATTTTGTATAAGTAACAATCATGATAATGCTATTAGTTTCCCAACTGTATTATTAATGCACCTAGTTCCTGGGTAGCTGCCTGCACTTTACCCAAGGGTGAAAGAGGTGGCATTGAGATTCATTCACCCTTACTATTTACTATGAGAAAAGGAGATAGTATAAACTATGTTTTATTTTTATTTTTTTGGTTAAGCCTACAGCCACACAGGGAAGGAGTGATGGAGGGTAACTGGGAGAGATAACGTGTGAAGGGTAACTAAATACCCAATAGCTATGCACATTTAAGACTGATAAAAAAAATGCCACTATTGAATGGCGTACAAGTAAACCAAACATGGCCAAGAAGATAATGAAATTCATAGGTACACTGATATGTCTCTATCAGTCAAAGGGTGCATCGAACTTGGAGCTGACATTTAGAGAATCTGAGGGTCGATTTGGGGCTGACATTTGAGGTGGTGACATTGAATTTGGCCAGGGCTAGCCTACCCAACCCAAGTTTGAGCCTGCGTATCTTATTACTCCTCCTACCAGGACAACTTAGCATTTATTTCTTAGGGTAGAAACTCAACTGCAGCTTTCAAACTACCGAGATCAATGACATTGACTTAGCATTTAATTTAGTGCATCTGCTGTATTGTCATATTATTACATTGAAAGATTCAAAAGATAAATTTCTTTTTCGATTGTTTAGCGTCCCTCTTTTTATTTGAGGTATTTGCTTGTGGTGAAGAATGTTTGAAATGCTTTAATGGCAGGGTTCTTGGTTACACTGACCCCTACCCAGTTGGTGACTATTATGTTTCATTTCATATTGTTACTTCTAGCTAGTTTCTGGCGGGATGTTATACCTATTACAATATATGGTGGCTAGCAACCCTCTCATGGAGGGCGATCACTATGAGCAGAGTTTTATAGATATTATTTCATTACCTTTTTCTTCTGTTGTTATTTATTTATCTATTTTGCAGCTTCCATGCTTAACTGCTGTTCAAAAATAAAAATGTGAGCACAGAAGGTTAAATATATGTGTTTCAATGTTTTACTATTGTGATGGATCACACACATAGAGCCGAGCAATGCATAAGATGGAAGTGAAGGGGGTGTCGGCCTCCAAGGGAGCTCGTGGCCTTTGCAGGCTGTGGACTGTGAGAGGCCACGACCCCCTGGGGTCTGGCCTCTCCCTTAGGGTGTGCAAGTCATGTGCTGGGCACATGCTTTATATATATTTTTTTCATTCAAAGAAATAGAGACCTGTCTCATTTGGAAATCAAGGCAGCTTTTATGATAAAAAGAAACAGTAATGTTATTGTATCATATTGATTGATTGTATACTTAAATACATAAAATGTATGTATTTATTGAGTTCAGTTATATTCCATATTCAAATATATATAGATTGAAGCACCCGGTAGAATATAGAACATTTATAGACGACACATATAATGAGTGCATGATCTTATATATTTATTAATAAACACACATATTCCTCTTTTTCATAATATATATTTTTAATTAATTTGCATAGAAAGGAAAAATTATTCATTTTGTTTTAAACATTTTCATCTATTTATTCATAATTTGACATTAGGATTCCTAAGGGAACCCTTGAAAGCTTATGAATGGATGATCAGTTTCCTTCCAATATTTGTATATCTACATGTGCAACTTAAATGCACCCACAATCTTATATTCAATATCATGGCTGTTACAAGCATTTAGCTCAAAATCCTCTTAATACCTATCATAATAATTAGAAAAAGAAACTTTTATTTTCCTCTTGAATTCTCAATGCAACAATGTACTAAAAAAAAACAATATTTCAAATAACATTCATATATTTGATGGTTAGCATACTCATGAAATCACCCTTCTCATTTGAGTTTTTATTTTGATATATTTCACAAAATACTTTTATTTTTCTTTTCTTTTTCTTGAAACAACAATAAAACATGAATGGTTGTTCTTTCCATTGTTTCATATTACAACAAATACTACTTAAAATTTCATCCTTGTTGAAAACGAAGTACATTACAAACCATTTCATTAAGCCTTGCTCTCCACCCTACCGTAATGGCGTCATGGAGCCTCATGGGCTCTAGCCATACCCCCGAGCAAGAAATACATTATACACCATGGGAATCAATGGTGAGAGCTTAGTGCTATGACAAGCTTGCTCATTATACAACACATCACTCAAATATATCCCTTAAACAATCTTACTTGTGATTCAATGCATAGATCAAGCTATCTCTACTAATACTAAGAGTAAGAAATGGAGAAAAAATGACTTATCTCTCTACAAGCTTTCCTTAGTCTCTTATTCTTTCATCCATCTCCCTCCTTCTTTTCTTCACTTCACAAGTTCTCCAAAAGGAGAAATGGGCAATGGCCAAATCTTCCACCTTCTTTAGGTATTTAGGAATCCTCCAAACCTATACTCTTTCCCACAAGTGCTCACACATGTGTGAGTCTTGTGCCAATTCCAAGAACTTTTGGGGAGTGGGAGGTTGAGAGTGACAAGTCACTCTTCCCAAGCCCCAACAATTTTTGCATTTGTCACATTCATGAATGTGGACTTTTGAGGGGTCTTTTCACACTCCAAGGACAAGTTCACATGTCAAAAAGGTTCCAAACCCATAGGTATAGGTCCTAGGGGTCTATTCTTGTTCAAAAACCAAGGAAATTGACTCAATAATCCCTTTTTAAAGCCCACACAAGAATCCATACGAATTTTGCTCCTAACCAAGGGTTCCAACCCCAACCAAACTCACATCACATGTCCTACAATTGGATTCTACTCAAACATAATCACCCAGTCAATAATAAAACTTCAAACCCCTCTAAGTCAAATAGGGATACACTTAGAACTTTTCAAAGATGTATTTGATTTGATTCCAATATTTATCCATCCTCCTATTTGTATATTTGATTCCTGCACATTACCAATGTCAGCATGATTAGATCATATATCTCTTCATATTATTAACTAATCCAATTCAAATAGTTTTCACTCATGAATTATTTACTCATTAATACATCAAATAAACCTAATGATTCAATTTTCTTTATAATCAAAAGAGCTACACACTCCAATACAAGAATATAGTCAATGAAATAATTACTCCATCATTTTGTTTACCACCTTAGTAATTCATATTAAACTCCTATAACATTAACGATGAACCATTTACCAAAGAACCTAGCTCTTTCAAGGTACATCCAAAAATCCACAAGTTCATCTGTCATAATTAAATCAAGGTAAATGCCCATGATCCTAAAAATATTTTTATCATTCATTTCATCATAATTATCATCTAACTACTTGTTTGATTGAAATAAAATGGGGGTTACGAAACAGGGTCTTACATTCATGGTAGCATAAGTAAAATGTCAAAATGAAAAGCAAGAATATTATCAAATAACCACATTATTTGTCATACATAATACATCTTACCATCTATGTAGGATCGCATAAAACATATTAGAGTTTTAATAATCACATGCAAGGTGGGGCCTTACAACTGTCAAGTACACTCTACATGTAGTTTTATGTTAATGAAAATAAAATTCTTAGTGGCTTTCTCATGTGCTGATGATGCTTGCAAAAAAAAAAACTATCATGGAACAAATTGCTCTATAAAATTTTAACAAGGATTTGAAATTATTGGGTTGCTTCTATAAAAACTTGGCTACAAAAATCAAGGAAAACTTAATAAATCGTTATTTTTGTAAGTTTTAGAGTTTTCTTTTTATAGAACTCAGGTACAATAGTAGGGGACAACCTAATAAATCATTTTTTAAAAAGTTTGGAGGTTTTTTAATAAAACTTAGCTACAATAGTAGAGGACAATTGGTTGTCCCCAACTATCTTGGGGATGCCCAACTGTCGCCTACCCACCCCCACATCCTTGGGATGCTTCCTATAAAAAAATTTAAACATGGACAACTAAGGGACATCCCCAAGCTATCCATCCCCAAGTCCTTGAAACATCCCCGATACAAGTACACATGGAAAAACCTAGGGGACATGTCCCTGTAGAACATAGGTTCCATTTAATCCCTTGGATAGAACCAATAGCTTAAGCTATGGTGTTTTCCCCATTTATTAATCATGAAAGAGTAAGAGCCTAGAACAGATCAGTTAGCCTCGCTTAGCAAATCAAAAACTCATAGTCTATACTAGATTCCTTTGGAGGCCTAGTTAAAGTTTCATGTTATCCCTTTTTGGCCAACATATCACATTCGAACTATTGACACTAATCGAGTTAGCCCCATTAGCATATGGTGTGTTTTTAATGAGAGGTCACTTGTTTTAAGAACTACAACCTTATCATATAAGCTATTGGACTAGACCAACATATTCAACCTTGTTGTTTGAGCCCTTCTATACTTTAACATTGTAAGCTCTTCATAGAGATCTTTGGTATTCCTTAGCTAGTTTTTAGCCCTTTCCTTGCCCAGGTCACCTCTAGAGGCCTTGAAGAAGGTGACCATAATTTTTAGATCTGCAATCTTACCATATAAAGGAACCTTTTCTCCAAACTGCCTCTTAATAAGAATACCTCTAACATGATTGTTACCTATTTTTCGCCACCAGCTCAAACAGGTAGAGCTGAATTGCAAATTCAAGCTAAAAGGTATACAAGATGTTTTAAATTTTTTTGCTAAAATACTCATATTGTGCATTGTTTCATAACAATGTATATTTCAATGATATAATGCAAAAACACTTCAAAAATGATATCACGAGATTGCATAATTTTTGTTGCTTTATTCATAATGTGCAAACCAGAATCCCACACAAGCCATGGGAGTAGCAGATTTTGATTAACATAATCAAATGATAGGTACAAAAATAGTTTGTATGCTATACAACTGTTGACAAAATAAACATAGAAGGGAAAGTGGTTCATCATTGCCTGTAATGATGAAACTCGTGATGCTTGATATCTCTTATTGGCATTGTTGAAGCTTTCCAGGTTCCTTGACTTCTCTCTCTTTGAGTTGTCCTGCAACATGAACGGAAATGATGTTAGAGATTAACTCTATGCAATGGTGAATCAAAATCAGTCCTATGCTTACATTGCTAGCAGGGATATAAGATACATCTATTCAGGCATCTATTAGATGATTACGAAAATTCAAAGAAAATAAGGAGAAGAGAGAAGACTTTCAGCTTCTTTTATTTTGCTAACATGTTTGTTCAATGTGCAGGAATAGGTTCGTTAGGTTCGTGATCATTTTATCAGATATGTGGAGTAAAATGGGCTCCCACAAGGGTTGAGCCCGGCATATCAAAAGGATACACTCTCAATTTACATACGAGAGTTTTTGAATATTGTCAGAACAGTCATCAAAGGAGCTACTGAAACTAAGCAGATAATAAAAATCAGCCTTATTTCAAAGGGATTCAGAAAAAAACAATTTGAGCATACAATATATTTTTGCTTTTCAGGTTAAGAAGGATCAAACAGTGTGAGAACTCCTCATTTTCATTATATTTTTGTTCAGCTCTACTTTACATTTTCACATTACATCTAAATGAGGTATCAAGCCTCTTTACACTGAAGAGAACAAAAACATAATATCAAGCATGGAGTTTTTTCATAGAGATTTAGAATTGTTTTTATATAAGACAATGAGTATTTACCATCCTAGCTCGAGATAAGCATGTTTTCTTTCAATACATTTTTCATAATGCTGAAACAAAACCATTGGTAAGAAAACAACATGTATTTTACACAGATTTAAAAACATCCAAATGCCATTAAAATTCAATATTTTAGTATCAATCATTAAGGGCAGCGAAGGGTATTTAAGTTGTGCAATGGATACCTGTCATAGATTTTAATATGCAACCTTGGCGAAGGTCATACATCAGGAAAAGCATTTTAAGACATGAGAAGTACAACTATTAAGTTTCCAGATTGCAGTTATCATCTACAAAATGCTGTCAAAAATGCTAATTCTTCATGAACAGATGTAAAGAAGGAATTACCATTAGCTGGGATTAAATAATCACTATTTTTTGTATCTTTTTCGTTGACAGTCATAGGAATCTGAGCACCATTTAGTGGTTACAAAGTTTGCAGGAAATATAGTGAAGCCTCAAGGTTTCAGTTTCAATATTACAAACAGAGTAGCACAAAAGAACAATCCAATGGATATCATACAACTACCAGTTTTTGAGTAGCTTTTCACACTAAAAGCAAAGATTCACAGAGGCTGTATTATGTTCTTTAAAAAACAATAAAGAAACTCATATTATAGTCTACAAAAAAGATAAAAGGAGATGCAAGCAATTCAAAAAGGCAATAGTTATGGCTTGGGGAATAGTTTTACAGCTTTTTAAGGCTATTTACATCATGGTGACCATTGAGATATCAACAAGTTATAGGATATATTATAAATCACAATCCATGAACTTAATGAAGTCATTATAGAGGTGTACAATTGAAGCAATTCAAACAGGCAAGATAACAGCCATAGGAAGACAATTGCTTGAGAACAATTTCAAGAATTAAGAACACAGTGACTGTCAAAAGTGGTTATGAGCCGAAGTTATTAAATAATCTCTTGCCAATAGCCATCAGGAGGAATGATAGTCGCAGCCTATCACAAAAGGAAAGCGTAGACAGGGTTTACCAGTTAAAGAGAGAGGCACCAACATAAAACAAACAAAAGGCTGCTCTCAGCATTTCCTAAGGCTCAAACTAGAGTTCCAATGGTGGCCCTAAGGTATGAGAAAGGCGTAGATTGAATGGATTCTAGTAATATCATAAATACCCACAAGGAGTAGAAAATAGCAAAGACAACATTGTCTCAAGCTCTCAAGAGTAGTCAATTTCAATACAAGAGGAGAGAATGGAAAAATGCAATCATAAAGACGAGCAAGGTTTATAGCAGCCATGGTCGTGTTTTACACGTATCTCGAAAATTACAAAGTGGGTTTTCATGATTTTTGGACAGAAATTAGAAAAAAGTGAAATGGAGAAACCCACTAATTTTCATGAGGACTCAGTTCACAGTTCTCAAGAAAAATTCACCAGTCCGTGATAGCCATGTAGATGACAAAAAGAATAGAAACTACAGCAAAAAAAGAAAACAAATACCCAGCAAGGCCACGTCATATAGAAGGAAATTTACATGGATTATACATTTCAAATGTGCCGTTAGAGAATAAGAAATTTGTATTTCATGATTGAGCATGAGCAAAATACACAGAGCTCGAAATCTGAGCTTTATCTACATTTATTTCTTTTCATGGAAATGCTCCATTTGAACCTTAATAATGGCGGCACAGGAACTCCAGAAACTTCAAAAAAACAAAATGAAATAAAATGCTAAGAGGTTTGATGCTTTGTTTTAGGGTTTCATACCCTAATTCGACCAAGTCATGTGATTTTTATCACATTTTTATTCAAAGTAAAAATTTATCAATGTCAAAGCTGTGGATATGTAGGGTGAGAATTAGGTTTTAGAGAGGTTATTAAAGGTTATTATTTCATTAACCTCTAATGTAATGTTTGCATTATACAATGTAGGCTAGTTAATTTAATGACAAATTATAAGTCATTTAATTAACTAAGCTATTAAATGCAAGCATAAAATATTAAGTAAAGATATAATTTAAAATATTCATGCCTTGCATTAGTTTTTGTAAATTTGATAAATTAAATGATAAAATATACATCATTTAATTTATTTAACTATCTCAAATGCAAGCATAGAATAAGGAAAAAATGGAGTTTCATTTTGCATGGGCGGATTGATACAAACACGACAATTTTTTGCATGCTTTGGCCCACATTTTCAGGGATTTGCAGTTCAGTTGGAATAGTGCATGTATCAGTTATGACTTGGCAGTGAGTTTGAGCTTGAGTGGACTTGTTTTTGCATGGTTTTGGGCCTCCTTTTCAGAGATATTTTCTTTTGCTCGGATTTGGCCTTGGAGTTATCACCCTCTCTTGGAGTTTGACTTTCAGTTCTATTTCCATGCCTTTTTGAAAGGCTTTTTGTATATATTGAAAAACTTATCTGTTTTTCATTTAGTTCTTATTTTTCTCCTTTGCACTCTGCAAAGCGAATGATTTGTAACTCAACATTTATTTTCAGATTAATGCAGTAGCAGGTTTATAGGTTACATGGAGTTGTTCCTTTTTGCTTAAAGGATTCGAGTTTTACCTTCTCATTACTAGTTTTTTGCATTGATGATTGATTTGATGAAATTTATTATGTTTTAATAAATCAGAAACCTTTAAATTTTGTCTATTTTACTAATATGAGTTCTCAGATACAATCAAGTTTCAGGTCTTAAGTTGTGCTTGTATTCATCTATTCAAAGTTGTGAAACATAGTTTCCTACCAGGAGAGATCAATCAACCTTCTTTCGAAACACTTTTGCAATAATATTGTCATTAATGAGTTGTGTGAAGTAATCCTTGAGAGTTAATTGTGAATAATTCTGCCTTCTAGATCATCATTTTTAGGTGCATCACCATAGTTAAGTTTCATAGTTCTAGTTTTAGATTTAGTCTTTTATCCTTTTTCCCAGCAATTTAACCAAGTATTAATCAGAAAACGATATAAGAACCAGCCTAGAATCTGGAGGTCTAATTCCTTATAGGATACCCACAGCCTAGAATTAGTTCCCATGTGTCAATAGATTGCTGAAATTCAATATTCAAGCATACGGGTGCAATCTGAATTGACAACAATGACCACTTCTAACTTATCTAAAAAGTGGCAAAAGGTAGTCTCTTTTCCATGGGAAACCCTTTCATTTCTCTCCTTTGGGATTTCTTAGGCAATTTATAGAAGGGGTTTTCTACCAGATGGTTGACCCACTTAAATTGTTCTTGAGTGAATAGTCCCCAAATAATTTGGGTAGATTCAAACCATACTTTTATTCTACAAAAAACCATGTCAATAATTCAAGAAAAATCATAGTTTAAGAGGAGTTGATAGCAAACTGGCCATATCTTGTAGAGCCATGTGAAGACACAAGCTTTGGAAATGCTTCCCTTCACCAAACATAGGATGATGATCATTCAAGAGATAAAAGACTAAAGAGGAATTCCATACAACAAGCAGATAGCTAGAAGTAACTGACAAGACCTTGATTTATGACTTTTCCACCTTAGGATGTCTTGACTGGTGGCACAAGGATAATGATAAATGGTGGGAACATGACAATGCTTCTGCTCGATTGCTATCCAGATGAAGAGCATAAATCTCATCCTAATTGAACTTCTAGCCTCTTAAGTCATATTTTCAATGAGCTAGTAATCACAGACTCTACAACCCCTTACACATTATTGTTGTAGTGGTATTCTTATTGAGAGTTGAGACTGCACTCATAATAATTTCATGGTAATTTTAAAATAGTAAAAAAAATGGATCTTTTATTAATATATTTGCAAGATTTTATCAAATGTTAACTTTGGGATTTCACCCTTAGCTCATATGAGTAATTAATAAATTATGCATTTGTTTTGTCTAATAGGAGATTTTTGCACAACTGTTATGTTTTGTACTGCTTTTTCTATATGAAGGATTCTAAATATGTATTCTAGTGTGACTAATCATTTTTATTCATGTGACTAGTATTTTTTAGTGCCTAATTATTCTTGTCATCTATTGAAATACAGAGCGACATGGTGATGGACTAAATGTAATGGTAATTTTTCATTCCGAGTGTCTTATAGGCGGTAACTTTGGGTCAATGAGGTGTAATTGTGGAATCCAACTTGCACAAGCCATGCAAAAAATTGAATAAGCTAGTAGAGGAGTTGTAATTTACTTTTGTGGTCATGAAGGTTGTGGTATTGGTTTGGGACACAATATTCAAGATGAAGGCCATGATAATGTTGAAGTTGATGTGGAACTTGTATTGCTTGTTGACTCTAGTGAATATGACATTGGAGTAAGGTGAAGTCTTTTAAGTTTTAGTTGTATTGTTGAGAGAAGGAACTTGTTCCCTGAGTATTATATATATTCTTGATAACGATCCTTGATACTACATATATGATCATAGGGATTTTTTGCTTGTTCAAAATTTTTGATTGTATACTATATAGTTAGGTTCCAATAAGTCTACCCTATTATATGTGTCTTAGGTTTGGTGATCCTAAATTCCTATCTTGTAGATGTACTCGTGACACCTATCATGCTACTACCTTTATATTTACCATGTTGTCACTACCAGTGTGTTAATGATAGATGTAGATGATATGTGCCTCAGTATTTATACTTGATTAGTTTTCCATTTCAGGGTAGCTGGTATTTTGGAATCGATGCATTTGGCCCACAGTTATTGACACTATTTCAAAACATCTTTTGAATTTAAAATAGTTCTCATGTTATGCATTCTAAATAATTTTATCAGAAGTTATTGAAATTCCCTCATTTTTTGGCCTTAGATGCTGAGGGATATAGGAGTTCAGACTATGAGGGTGATGAAAAATAATCATGTTAAGTATGTTGATGTTAGAGGTAATGGGTTGAAAACTATGTAACTTGGGGACACTATCTGACATATTTAGGGGCATCCCTGGTCGAAAATGTCCCGAACATGTGGGGTGCCTCGAAAATGTCCCCGCAACATTTTTGATTGGTCAAAAAAAAATTTGAAAATGTCCCCGGGATGTCTGTCAAAACACAAGAAATGATGGGGGATGATTAGGCATCCTCGGTATGGGTAGGGGATGTCTAGTTGTCCCTCGACTGTAACAGGGACTTCTAGTCATCCTCTACAACCCAAAAAGTTATAAATTGATTTTTTTTGAAAAAATACAAAATTAATAAAAATTAAAGGGGTGTGGGGGCCCCCAACCCTTTTGCTTTAACATAAACCTAAAAACAACAATATACCATTCAAAACAAAAAAAAACTCATTTGTGAAGTTGTAAAGAGTGAGAGAAGAAGAGCACAGTTGTGGGAAGCCAAGTGAGATAAGGAAAGTGGAGTGAGAACTGGGAAAAATAAGGTCAAGTCTTCATCATTAGGGACAACTGCATATTTGATATTTCTATATTTTTGTCATATTGATTTTATAGTTGAAACTTGCAGCCTTTGGGAATTTTGATGTAATTTTTATATTATATATATACACCAGGACAACTTAAAGAAACCCCCCCCGCCCCTCAACAAAGGTGTAAAATCCTGGTGAATCTTTCATTTTATTTGAAAAAATATATTAATTTTCCTGGTGAATCTTATGCACAGTATTAAAATTTTTGTAAAATCCTAGCAAATCTTCATGAATAATTGGTAAAAATAATAATCACAGTGGTGAATCCTAGTGAATAATCACTAAAAATATTAATTACAATGGCGAATCTCTCCTTTAAAAATTTGCATAGTTGGTCGACATAGTTACCCCATATATATATATATATATTTTAGTATTGAAGTAGGGGCCCGGGGGCAACAACCACTGGTGGGGTCAAGGGGTAGCACCCCTTGCGAGGGTCAAGGGGGCAAAACCCCCTTGTGGGGGTCAAGGGGGAAATACCCCCTCGCGGGGTCTAAGGACAACGACATAAATTCACTATTGAAAATGCATTGGAACACACATAGATGAAGTGTTTTAAAAAAATCTCACTTGAAAAGTAAGAATAAATGAAACTTGAAAATTTTACCATCGATTAGCTTTTAAATCAGACGGTTACAAGTTCATTTCGTGAGCGAATATCGGCATGAGTGAACATCATCGGTGGGACACTTAGGGATGTTCTGCTGATACAATGATGATGATGTATTTCATGAACTATTGGAAATAGTGAATGATGGAGATCAAACAGAGCTTTGATCAAATGTCTTTCGGGAGCTTTGCACGAATATTGTAGATTCCCTTCATGATTCTCTGGAATTACATAAGTGGTGTACCTGTGCCTTGGTGGACCCTAGGTGGATTATGGAAGCCTTATCAGCATGAGTGAACATCATCGATGGGACACTTAGGGATGTCTTGCCGATACAACGATGATGACGTATGTCATGAGCTATTGGAAATAATGAACAGTGGAGATCAAATAGAGCTTTGATCAGATGTCTTTCAGAGAGCTTGGCGTGAATATATAGTAGATTCCCTTCTTGATTCTCCAAAATTACACAATATTATTGGCGAATATTATTAATATTTTTAAATTTTACTATATAAACTACTGTCAAATCAGTGCCAATGACGCATTGTTTACATGGAAAATCAATCGAGATGAAATTATTTTTTGTAAAAACCTGGTGATTCAGTCTCCATTTTAGCTTGTACTATTCACCATTTTTGGAGCTCTTGATTTCTATTATTCGCCAGTAAAGTTTTCCCTGATATGTACATGCCATATTGTAATTGAGTGCAATTAATTTTGTTAAAAACTTAACTTGTTAGTTTCTTTGTATGAAATAAAAATATAAATTGAGGGAATTCTTTTTTCCAGAAGGTGTATGAGCTCTGCTAGGGTTTTCTTGTGTCTGCAGTCATCTTTGGCCCTTATTGCATCATACTGCACCATTGGTATAGGATTTTTCTCTTTTCCTGTATGTATGACCACATTTACTATGATTTTTTGTTTTACTATGCCTTCAACTGGCTCTAACCCAACAGTTCTTACTAGTGTTGGCAGTTTGACGAATTTGCTCAATGACTCCTCCTTCGAACAAACGACCCCAAATTTGTTCTGAAAGTGCTTCACGAGGTAATTATTTTGACTCCCCACCTGATGTGGTTTTACCTTTTCCTGAATTTGATTTTGCTTGTCAATGGCTCGAGCAACACACTCTTGTTGGGTATTTTGTTGGGAGGACTCCCATTGAAAGTGTGCTTAAAGAATGGGTCTACAAGGCTTGGGTCCCTCATGGGGTCCACCTTGATATAGTCCAAAATTTAACCAAGGATTTTTTCTTTTTCGCTTTGCGGAGATCAGCCATGTTCAGACAATCCTGAATCATGGGCCCTAGTATGTAAAGTCTTCTCTATTGGTTTTCCAGTCATGGACCCGAGAATTTGCTGTCTCAGATGACACTGAGTTGTGAGTTCCAGTCTAGATTGAGTTTCCAGGATTTCTCTTTCCTTGTGTGCCTTTTTTGAGTCATATTGCATCCTCTCTAGGGAAGGTCATTTGTATTGAGGCTGATAGGTTTTTCCAGGCCCAACCCCAGAAATAGGTTTGTGTTGAAATGGACCTTTCACAAGATTTGAAAGACTATTTTAATCTTCTAAACACATGTTATAGATATCAATCCGCAAACCACAAGATCAAGGGTTGCACTTTGGTAGTGCCTCGTACTCCTCCACCACAAGAATCTGAAAAGCCCTGTCAGGAGGATAATTTTTTTTCCAAACTTGATGAGAAATGGAACATGGTTACGAACCGTAAGCACAAGTCTAAGGATTCTTGAAACCCTTCAACAAAGGGGAAAGAGGCCCCAGTTAGGGATAGCAATATTCTTGTGTGCCCCAAGTCGAAGGCTACACCTTAGCCTATTATCATTATGTTAGCACACCAAAATGTACCTCCTCCTGTGTCGGGAGCTCAATGGTGGTTTTGTAGTCCTTCTCCACCATTAGAAGAAGGAGAATATGTTCAGGAGAAATTGAGAGTCTCTTCTCCGAATATTCAAATTGGGTCAATTCTGCCATAATTTTTATAGAATCACTTCTCTACTCCGAATGAGGAGGAGCCGGACTCTGACCATATAAAGGAGTTTCATTCATGAATTACCTCTCATAGAATGTTTGAGGTCTGACATACCTCTCTAAGACGTATTTTGTTAGGGATACTTTGTAGAATTATGCTGGTATTGAAGTGCTTTGTCTCCAAGAAGGTAAAATCTCTAGTATTTTTCCCACATCGGCTTATCGTTCTATTTGACTAGCTAGTCATATGTTTTGTATTGCTCATGAAGTTGGACATGGCATATTTGTCATCCTTTTTCCCCATGGTGGCACATTTGTGTGGTTGGCCATGGGTCTGACCCCAAACATCGACTCATCTGGATGCTCCTTAACATTGATAATCACTCTTTTGGGATTATTAATGTTTATGCCTCTAATGATGTTGTGGAACACTCTTTGCTTTGGCGTTGGATTGTTGATTCATTGTCAATTTCTACTTGGATGTTGTGTGGTGATTTCAATATGGTTGAGATGGCATATGATAAAGATGGTACTCTACCATTTAGATGGGCAACTGGCGAATGGGAGGCATGGTTTTACATGTGTAATAAATTGGGGCTCTTTTATCCCAATATTGGCTGCCACCATTCTCATTCCCTTTGGCACACTTGGTGTAATTTTAGGGTTGGCTCTTGTAGGATATTTAAGCGTCTCGATTGTGCTATGATCTTGGCTCAATATTTATTTTCTTTTGATAGCTCTTCACTCCTAGTTAATTCATTAGTGGATGTGACTTTTTCAGATCATTTCCCTATTTCTTTTCACATTGAATGGGAGATAAGACAACTTCAGGCCTATAAAATAGTTTTTTTTGAACATGTCTCTACTTTGTCATCAGCCCACATTGGCTCACATTCATAAAGTCTAGAACTTCGAGTGTAGGCCACCACATAATACAGGTTGGATAAAATAGCGGAATGATGCTATCACTCACACAACCAGATTTTTGTGTATTTATGGGTGCTAGTTGGCCATTTTTCATCAGCGGTCTTATGAGGCTACCACAGTTGACCTATTCTTAGCTACCAAAACTTTGATGGCTAACCCTTTCTCGCCATTATTGCAAGTCAGGCTAGTAGAATTAAGACACAAAAAGAAAGTTGTAGACAATTATGTTGCCAAAGGTGTGCAAATCAAAGCTAGATTGCACTGGTTAAAAATTGGCGACCATGCCTTCAAGGAGTTTTTTCTGGCCCTACGTGATAGGATCTCCTCTCTTGGCATCAAAAAATTCAAAGAAGGAACCCAAGAGATTTTTGAGCTACTTGACATTCTCTAGGCCTTTGTTCAGCATTATGAACAAGTTTTCATTTCTTAGGAGTATACGCTTGAGCGATAGCAAGCCCTTCAGGATTGCCTCACTGTTGTGACAAATAGGCTATCTACAACCAAGAAATATTTTTGTGAGAAATTGCTCACAGTTGAAGACTTGAAGGAAGTCATTCACTCCATGGCTAATGACAAGGCCCCAAGGGTTGATGGTTTCCCTTGTGAATTTTACAGATCTCTTTGGGACTGTGTTGGGCAAGACTTGCATAAAGTCTACCTCAAGGATTTTCATTCCAAAACCTTGGGTAATATAATTAATAAAAGAAATATTAAATTCATACCTAAGCCTGGAGATCTTGAGGATATCTGCAACTGGTAGCCTATCATGCTCCCCAATGTCTCTTACAAAATCATAGCTAAGGATTTGGCTCTGAAGACCCACCATCTTTTGCCTCAAATTGTGTGCCCAAAGCAAACTGGGTTTATCAAAACCAAATTTATTCTAGATAACATTATTGTTGTTTGGGAAGGTATGGAGAGGGCCAAGCATTTGTCTCAAAAGATATTTTTATCAAAATTGACTTTTTTAAAGTCTATGACCGCATGAATGGCCTTTTATTCTGGCCATGTTGAAAGCCCAAGGGTTTGTGCCTAACTTCATTCAAGTTTTCCAAATGCTTTTCTCAGAAGCTTCTACATGTATCACCATTAATGTCCAACAATCTTCTATCTTTGCTTTATTTTGTTCCATTTGGCAAGGATGCTTGCTTGCTCCTTCTCTTTATGTGCTCGTTATCGAAGGCTTTGGTTATCTGTTGGCCAATGTGGTTTCTCAATAGTGTGTGAAAGGCATTGCCCTGCCTAACTCCCATGCTCAACTTGTTAATGACCATTTTTCTGATGACTCTTTCCTCACCCTTCTAGAGGAAGAGAACAATATTAAAGATACTCTGGAGTGTCTTAAAAAAAATTGTTGTGCATTTGGCTTCACCATCCAATGACACAAAACTTTGTGTTATAGGCAGTCTATTCTACCCACTCCTCATTGGTTTCAACAACACGGTTGGAAATGGATTGGACTAGGGGAAATATTTTTGTTTTTGGGCATTCCCTTCACCTTCTAGGCCTCTCCAACTAAGTTGTGGCAAGTCATTCTCTGCAGGATTGAGCAAAAAATGGCCTGTTATATTACCAAGCCTTTTTCTCTAGCCAAAAAATTCCAAGTGTCACAACAACACAATAGGCAATTAGTGTCGACTTTTTTGTCGAATTTTAGTGTGTTTGAGTTCATGAATTGAACAATTTGATTGGTGCTCAACCTAGCACACACAAGCATGGTAATTTTGGCATTGATTTTTGCGCCAATGTTGCTGCCAGATTTAGCACTAGAATTGAGTGCCGACTATAGCATCGAAAAAACACAACACCCGCATTAGCACCTAAAATAGCGCTGTGAAGCAATGTCGGAAATTGCATTGAAATAGATGCCCAATTTGGCTTTTGATTTTGCTTCCATGTCTACTCCCATTTTTTCTTCTAGTTTTGCTTTCGATTTTGCTTCCAAGTTTGCTTCCAGGTTTGCTTCGAGATTTGCTTCCGGTTTTTCTTTTGGTTTTGCTTCCGATTTTGCTTCTGGTTTTGCTTCCAAGTTTTCTTTCAGTTTTGCTTCTGGTTTTGCTTCCAGTTTTGCTTATGGTTTTGCTTCTAGTTTTGCTTCTAGTTTTGCTTCCAAGTTTTCTTGCAGTTTTGCTTCTAGTTTTGCTTCCAGTTTTGCTTCTAGTTTTGCTTCCATTTTTGCTTCCAATTTTTCTTCTAGGTTTGCTTCCGATTTTGCTTCCAGTTGTGCTTCCAAGTTTGCTTCTGATTTTGCTTCCAGCTTTGCTTCCAGATTTTCTTTCAGTTTTCCTTCTAGGTTTGATTCCGGTTTTTCTTCCAAAATTGCTTCTGGTTTTCTTCTAGTTTAGCTTCCATTGTTGCTTCCTTTTTAGCTTCTAAAAATGCTTCTTGTTTTTCTTCCATTTATTAATTTAATATGTTTTATTTCAATTTAATTAGTTAAATATATTGTGCCTCTTAAATAACTCATATGATTATAGAGCAAGTAATTTAATTATTTAACTCATATGATTAAATAACAATATAATTATTGTAACATGATCATCATCTATAATTAAAAAAAGTGAGTCAAATATCTATAATTTAATTGAATTTGAAAACATCCATCCTGAGAATTAAATTAAAATCATCACACTTAATAAATATCCATCCAAAAATCATCAACCGCTTTTAATATATATAAATTGACAAGTCAATACTAATAAGATCATCATCATATATAACCAAAAGAAGTGAAAGTCAAATATGCCAGTACATCAAAAACATGTCAAAATGATACATGTCTAATAGTCGACATAAGTGAAAATGATAGATTTACAAATGATATAAATAAAATTGATAAATTATGTAACTCAAATTGTTACAATTCAAGATGATACATGTCTAAATGATATAGTGATGATATAAATAAAATTGATAAATGATGTAACTCAAATTGTTACAAGTCAAGATGATACATGTCCAAATGACATAGTGAAAATGATACATGTCAATATGATACAACTCAACAATATAGTATTGTAGGCCATGAAAATGATACATATGATAGTAACCATGAAAAGAGTCATCATAACGATATATCACCAATTATCTCATCATCATCATCATCATCGTCATGATCATCATCATGATCATCATCATGATCATGATCATCATCATCATCATCATCATGATCATCGTCATCATCATCATCGTCATCATCATCGTCATCATCATCATCGTCATCATCATCATCATCATCATCATCATCATCATCATCACCGTCATCATCATCATCATCGTCGTCATCATCATCATCATTATTATCATCGTCGTCGTTGTCGTTGTCGTCGTCGTTGTCATTAGCCTCGAGGTCTTCCGTATTTGTGCCATCATCATCCTCTACCATGTGATTTGTATGGGAAAAACCAATATTTTGTGGATCTATATCATGTTGAGGATCATCTTGATCTTCTGGAAGACCCATGTTCTGCAAAAAAAACATTTAAAATGAAAAGTTATTATTTATTTCATGCAATAATTTATTTTTCTATTATATATCAAATATTACAACATATGAAACAAATCCATAATCATATTACATCATATCAAAGTGCACATACCATAATTAAATTTCAAAAAAGTTATAGCTAATACTGGTGAGTCGGGAGAAACTTTAGTTTTCAAAAACAAAGCCAATTAGGCTGGCAGACTTGTGGATCAGGTAAACATTTGGTGGAAGAGGAAGAAAGATGACTAGAACTCTAGAGGCACACCATAATGGATTTCAGTATTCAACCATGAGAGCAGAAGAGAGAGTTGATATCATGTATCAAAACATTAAGAATGCATTCTTCCAGCCAGTAGAGAAGGAGATGATTACTTTGCTTCATCTTCATTTGCATAACCATATCACGACGTGGGAACCAAGAAGACCAAGGATTTCCAGTTTTATGTGGAGGTAATGGATGTGGTCCAAAATTTAGGAGGGGCAAGAAGGTCAATGTATGATCC